>MEJB01000014.1:196772-246751 GCA_001752375.1 Rhazya stricta | reverse complement strand
TTTGGAATGGTTTAGGAAGACTTCCGCTGTATTTCTATTTTGAATAATTATTAAAATGGTGAGGGTTTGTTAAAGTTTACTTTTGAAATAGATAGTTGTTTATTTTGGAACGGAATGACGTGGCATTCTCAGCTTAGGACTGTTCCTAATCTGGGGGTGTTACAGTTTGAGCATTGAATTTAAACTTGGAAATTTTTAATAGGACTTTTTTTCTACGAAAGAGAAGTTTCCAAATAAGTTTGAGAAAAGAAAAGTAAAAAGGCTTAAACAAAAACAACTCCAATGTTTTTTGTACCTTAGTAACCAGTGGCATTCACGAAACACGTCTTTTTTTTGTTCAAAAGGGGGAGAATATATGAGTATGCTACATCAATTAATAAGCTGTGACTGGGGTTAAGTAAGTAGGTGCATGCATGTCATCCATGTCTGCACTTGTATCAAAAGGCACTAAGTGACACAAAAGAATAATCTATAGAGAGCCTAAATTAGAAGTTAAATTGTTATATCAAAAACCCTGCTTTGCTTTTAAATTCTGAATTCTCTTGATCAAATCCTTATCTAACTGCATTGAATTCCTTGCCCTAAAAATTCTATTGGATGAATTCTTTGATAAGGCAACAAACTCAATGAGTTGAAAAATCACAAAAGTTGTTCGACTACGACTAATATTTCTTTCTCATTTTGCATGAAAACCTCTTGCTTGGTTTTGCTGGTAATCATCCATCTCGCTATTATCTTGTTTCTTTTGATGCATGACAAACCTAAGGAAGTTGATTAAGTATAAATTGATAGCTATGGCATTGCTTGAGGACTGGCAATGATCCAAGTTTGGGGGAGTGATGGCCTTGGAAAATATCCTTTTAATCGATCCCTATTTTTGTTCATTTTGCATCAATCTATTAATGTTTAAGCCTTAAATTGTGATTAGTGTCCCCATTTTAGTTGTATTGAGGCATAACATTTTAAAAGGTCAACCAATCTAGAAAATGCTTTGATATTACTAAAAACCTCGATCTTTTAGGGTGATTCCAAAATAAAGAAGGTTGCTACAGCATTCAACCCTATGAGGCAAGGTCGTCAAAAGTGAATAACAAGGAAGAGGTGCAAATCTCCATTATTTATTAAAGAATTAGACTGAAAACAACATAAAGAAAGATGTTGGAGTTGACTTCAAATTGTCTTTAGAAATGCTGAAGCAGAAGAAAGATAACATGGACCATATTATCCAAAATATACACTACCAGACAAATGTTAGCTGAGTTAGCAACCGGTTGTTAGAAGCAGAAAGCTACAACATTGCCAACTCAGCCAAGTCCTGGCTCTATAAATGGATTAGTTGAATGCAGAAGAAGAGAGGAGAGTTTTAAAAATTAGAATAGAGATAATTAGTTGAGGTACTTTTCGACAAAAAGAACTGCATTTAGTCAGAATTACCTTGCTTTAATCTTAGATTAGGAAGGACAAGATGAAAGTCTTCCTTGCATTTAGTTGTAATTTGTTAGCATTTAAATCTACAAAGCTTTTGAGTTATTATGAGTTGTTAAAGATTTAAAGTCACAAGTTGTATTCATCATTGAGTTTGTTTCTCAGATTTCTTAAGAGCTAGCAAAACTTAAAGAAGCTAACTATTGATAGCTAGAAGTTGATGCCCTAGAATTTTCAAGGACTAAATTATTGCTATAGAACTGCGTATTTTGTGTTTGCRATTTTAATTGAGATATTAGAAATTAGGATATCGTGCATCGAAAACTAGTTACGTATTGATATGATAAGTCCGAGTTGTAGGTTGTTTTAAGTACACACTTAGATAGTAGAGTATTAATTAAGTTAGGTCATCTTGATCAGAATGAATCTAGACTTTTCCTTGAACGAATGAAAAGTCTATTTCGAACCCTATCCTGATTCTATTTAAAAATTTCATTTTTATCCCAAAATTAAGATTGATCAATAGGAGAAAAATCTTGGCCAACTGCATGCATGCAAAAGGTTGGCCAACTTTTCTGTTGCCTAAGGTACTCATCCTTGTTTTAGTTTTAATTTTCATTTTGATGTCTTGCATTCTTGCCACATTGCACAAAGTTAAATTGCATGCATCCTTGTCTTATTATTAATTTGTTTTCTTTGAATCCTATTCCTCCTCTACCTAAGTGATTTCCCTTTCCCAAGTTTTAACTCTTATGAATGTAAAATTGTAATCTTCCTCATTAAGAAATCACCTCACTCCTCTATCTTATCCTTGAAGGTTTCACCTAAGCTACTTTAAGAAGCCTTGGAGCTACACTTCTTCACTAAGATTCTACTTCTTTAAATTCCATAGTTGGCTCCCTTGTCCTCTTCCTTATTTTTCTTCAATGGATTTTCCTTACCCTCTCCATTCTCTCTCTCAACTTAGTCTAACTCTCTTTACCTTCCTCTCCAACATTCCCCTCTTCCTTATTTCTTTCTTTTTCTTCTTATACCTCGCATCCTACCTGAAACTGCAGCTGCCTAAGGACCTCCATCGAAGCTCATCTCTTTGCTGCCTTCATCCTTCGATCAAAAGCCCTCCAGTATAGCACAGTTTCTGCTCAACTAGGACTGACCAAGTCATGGTCTTCCTCTTCTTTTGATCGGTTAGGAAACTCTATTCTCCTCTTTAGAAATGCATGTTTAAGATGAAGATTAGGTAATGATGTATGCTAGTTTTGGTAAGATAAAAACAAAGTACAGCTTTTTATTTTTATTTTTGGTAGTTTAGCTGAAATTTTGATGAAATGTTAGTTGCATATTTTATGTCTATATTTTGATGTTATGTGTGTTAGATGTAACCTAGTATGAAAATTGAAATAGGAGTTTGGAGTTAATTTGTGGAAGGTTTGATGAGTTGGTTTATGAATGATATTTATGTATTCTTGATATAGTTGTTCTTAGGGTAATTCATGCCTATGTTATTGCAAGAATTTTTTTGTTCTTTTATTGTGAATTAAACGGAAGTTTTGGTATGTAGAGAAATGTTAAATGGTTAGGAATATGACAAGGAACATACTAGTGATTTAATTTTCAGTATGCAATTTGTTAGTTTCAGTTTAAGGCTTAATAAAGGATAAACTGGAAACATTTAGATGTTAAGGATTTTATGAACAGAAATTTTTATTTATTAGGATTAAAACAAGACATGGATCATCTAAAGAGGTTAACTAAAACTTGAGATATAGGCAAAACTATAGAGACTGTGAGCTTACTCGGATAGTGATTACCCTACCATTTTAGGGAAATTTTGAATCGTTTGGAAGGTGAAATAATTCATATGATATATAGTTAGAAAACTACGTGTCTTAGGAACAGTTAAAGCTTGGACCACTTGAAATGGATTTGTAGAACTTAAGATACGAATCAATCTTGAGACCCTGCAAGTTTCAACTTAAATGTTGCTCTACCTCGTTGGTCTATAAAAATTTGTAGTTAAATGGACGCTTCTAGCTCTATTTTATATTAATGAACTCCTTATTTTTTTAGGAACAATATATTACTAAAATCATGGCAAAAAATGAAGCAGAACCGAGTTAGAAGCCAAAAGCATAACACTGCCAGTTTCAGTGAATAGACCTCGAGCCTTACTATCTTAGCTTTACTGCAATTCAATCGTGACTCGAAATTACGAGTATCTGGTTGGAATGGACAACTCTCTGTAGCAGGACCATTTTCCAACAATTCTTATAAGAAAACTTAATCTAAAACCTGAGATATGCTCGATTTACTCAACCATGCTCGTGCTGCACATAATTGATCATTGTTCATTTTTGTCAACTCCTTGTGTCTTGAATTACTTTGAAAATTCAAAAACTTCTATTAGATTACTTTCCTTTGAATACTAGGATCATTTGATCATTGAATTCTTGTATGAAAAACCACCAAAAACCCCAATTAAAAACAATCGTTGTACATCGATTGTAGGCCCGAGAAAACACTATATCAGATTCATTAGGAGCGCGTTAAGGTTTTAGAAATATAAATAGATGTATATCTTTATTCTTAGAAATCAGTAAGCACCATAGATTAATAAATTACTTAACTGAGGATCTATTTATTACATGTTCTAGGTCACTAAAGTTAAGACTATTAGCTTATTGTGTTAGGAATGCATGTCTACATGTGAGTTCCCTATAAACTGTTTTCCACAAATACGTATATTTTGAGTTTTCTAAAGCTGTTTTTGAATATTTTTCTCCTAATTGATGACTTGATATGTCTGTGAAGAATATTATCCTAACTTTTTCTTCAAAGTTGTTTCCTTTGCAAGAGGCTTGAAATGTGCTAATACTCACCATATCAAAGATTTCATATTTTGCAATGAACGTTTTCCATCACATGCAACTGCTTTGATAAGGAAATTGAGTGAATACTATCCATTGGATTTTTTGAATTGTGGAAATGTATTGAGATTGTTATTGGTTGCTTGAATATTATTATATTGGGAGTAAGTACTTAATTGGTGATTCTGAATACTAGTTCAGTGGGCAAAGTACTGCGTTTGGCTAGTCCTCAGTGCAAGGACCTCTTGAGCCACCCGAACATCAATATTAGAGTTTACCAGATTTGGCCAAAGTTGGTGTATAATACTTGTGGTGGACCGCAAACGCATTTGGCGAACTGTCACAGCTTGCGAGTGCTATTAATTGATTGACTAACTGTGAACAATCATACCCCTGATTAGGAGGTTTAATTTTCGGGGAGGGACGATTCCGTGTTACCCAACTAGCGAGTGCTATTAATTGATTGATGAGGTGATAAGGTTGAAAATTGCATGCGTACCTAGGATGATAAGGCTAGTAATATTTGACCTCATAGAGTATAACTCTCATGGTAAAAGTTATGATTTATGTTCATTTCCAGCCTACGAGTGTTATGGAACATCCTTTTTTGACTTATTGAATTGTTTACTTACTAAAGGCTTGAAAATGAAACATTGGTGAGATATACTCTTGGATACAGTTTGTTTCAAAAATATCTCTAAGCATTTGTTTTAAGTATGTTGTTAAATCATATTTCTTTAAAATAACTTGTTAGGGTTGAATGCCTAATTGCAATCGACTCTTATTTTGACAATAAGAAAACATTAAATGTTGCTAATGATCTTTGTAAAGTTTCTCTTATAGTTAGGAAATTCAACATCATTTTAAACATCGTGTTGGACTTCATTTCATACAATTCGCAATAAGTTAAAGATCATCAAGTCTTAGCAAGTTGAAGGTTCAACAACTTCTGAAGACTTGAAGCATTAGTTTAGTCACTTTATAGTTAAGGTTTGATACTTCATCTCATCATTGTAACTAATCCCTTTGAGAATTTGTTTAAGGTTATAAAGCTAACAAAAATGCTTCCAAAACCCTCTACAAATCACTTTCACATCACAAATGAGTTTTGATATATACTAGGCTTTTATACCGTTGTATTTTGAACTTACAAGATTCCTTTCTATCACTTTGATGGCCAAGAATGCAAGCCACAAATGGTATGCACCATTCTTAGCATCATCCTGGGCCATGGATGGTACCAACTGTGCAGTTAGGATTTTGAAATTTAGTGTCTAACGGCTAATTCAATGGATATTCATAAAATCTTTATTTTTACACTATATATACTCATTTTTAAAGTTCTAAAAAGTAGAAATACTAAGCTATTAGAGGTAAAGAAAATTCCTTGAGCTTTTGATCTTGAAAACATCATTTATTGAGCAAACTTCTTGATTTCCATAAGATTCTTGTATTGAGCTTTATATCATTTACTCATACTATCTCAAATGATTGACTGGAGCTTCAAGTTGCAATAAATATCCAATTAAGGATTGAATTTCATGTACCATTGTAAAACTGATCCTTTTGAGGTGAGCTATTGTTTGGTTATCATCTTTTAGCATTGCTGAGAGGTTATTTTATGTAAAATCCTAGGGTCGCTGCACCTCTCTTGTGTTGAGATTGGTTAGGCTAGGTGATACCAACCATTTTTGTGTAAACTGTGTGCATTTACACATGTATAGTGAGTTTGAAATCCTAGGGGGGGATCCTAGGTAGTAGATGTAGACTTTGTGAAGTCAAACCACTATAAATCCTCATTTCTTGCCTATTGTTATCATTTGACCTTTTGTTGCATATCTCTAACTAGTATTCACTTTCTAATTTCTTTCATAGTTTCATTTAAATCCTTTTGATTAGTGAATTCATATGTTACAAGATTAGTTGAAGTATTCATCTTGTTTAATCTCATCTATTATCGATATTCCCTTGAATTATTTTTATAATACCTAATTTCATATTGTTCATTTGTTATATTGATCACGTTTTGGGATTGGATTGGCTAGCCTATTTCGATTAAGGGTAGAAATTATTGTTAAGGCCTAATTCCCCCTTTAGGCATTTCAATTGGTATCAGAGCTAATACTTCATTTCGAGGTGTAATCACCTAGAAGTTAAAGATCTATGGAATGTCAATCCTCCCTATCCTACATGGAAGGTTCATCCACCAATAGGTCACCTTTGTTCAATGGAACTAACTACAACTTTTAGAAGACTATGATGAAAATCTATATTTCTTCCATGAATTTTGAGTTGTGGAATATAGTGATCAATGGACCCTATGTTCTCGCTAAGGAAGTTAATGGAAATAGAGTTCTTAAGACCTTGGAAGAGTTGAAGTAGACAATAGGAAGATGACCTTAAATTTCCAAGTCATGAACATTCTTAGTTGTAGCTTAGATGCTAATTAGTACAATAAGGTTTGTGGTTGTGATTATGCTAACCAATTGTGGAGATTGCTAGAGGTGACTCATGAAGGTACTAACGAAGTCAAAGAATCTAAGATGGGAATGTTAGTGAGAGATTATGAACTCTTTTAGATGAATCCAAGTGAGACCATCTCTAATATGTTTACTTGATTCACCCATATCATAAATGGACTTAAGGCATATRGAACTTAAACTCTTAAGGAGCAAAACAACCATATTCTTTATGGTCTACCTAGATCATGGCAATATAAGGCTTTAGTGATTGAAGAAGCTGAGGACCTAGAAAGCTTACCACTTGAAGAAGTATTGGATCTCTACTTACTCATGAGATAAAGTTAAAGAGATTTGATGAGCAAGAAGAGGATGAGAGAAAGACTAGAGGTGTAGCCTTTATGACTGATAAGTAAGATAGCAACGATTCCAATAGTGAGGAGGAAACTGATAATGATGAGGAAATGACCATGATTTTGAGGAAATTTAGGAAAACCTTTAGGAAATGGAATTTAGAAAGAACAAGTTTAGGAAGTATCATTATACTAATTCTTTTCAAAGATTGTGTTGTGAATGCGAGAGAGATGACCATATTGCGACAGATTGTCCAAATGTAGAGGAAGGAAATCAAGCAAAGAAGCCAAARAAATATACAAAATTCAAGAAAAGGAAGCCTTTTGTTGGTGCTTGGGATCAATAAAGTCAAAATGAGGATGACAACTCAAATTATGAAAAAGCAAACATTTACTTTATGGCTATTGGAAATGAGGAAACCCCTTTAACATTCTCTTTGAACTTATTTGATGATGATCCTAATGAATTGCTTATTGAAATGTATGATGAGTTGAAAAAGACGTCTAGGAGAAACAAAGACATAAAATTGAACATAGAACAATTGATGAATGATAATTCTACTTCGAAAAAAGAAAATAGTGACTTGATTATTTCATTGGATAGCATGAAATGTGATAAAAAAAATGCAAATAGACAAAGTTGATAAATTGTCTTTGGAAAACAAGGGATTGCATGAGAAAATTAAAAGTCTTGATATATTCTTGTTGAGCATGAGAATTCGAAAAAGAAAGTGGATGAGTTAAATGCATGTCTATTGAATTTTACAAATGGTCAAAATAACTTGAACAAATTACTTGGTGCCCAACGTTCTCTTTATGATATAAATGGCATAGGTTACACAGATACTCACAAGCATACTACAAACTTCTTTGTGAGAATTTCAACATCTTATATGTCAATTCTGTATTGTACTTATTGTGGAAAGAGTGGACATAAAGTCACAAAATACTTTGTGAAAAGAAAGATTAAAAATGGAATAAAATCCATTTGGAAAGTTAAGGGAAATCTTGCTAACCCCAAAGGACCCAAAACTATGTAGGTACCAAAGTCCTTATCTCAATCTTTGTTGTAGTTTTGCAAGAAGTCAAACCTCATAGGAACTAAATGGTTCCTTGATAGTGGATGCTCAAGATACACGACGGGCAATACTTTACTTGTTATGAACATACAACCAGTGAATGAAGGATTTGTAACCTTTGGTGATAAGAAGAAAAGAAGGATACCTAGACTAGCATATATTGGTAAAAAGCCCTTTCCACTTATCAAACAAGTTCTCATTAAAGTATAACTTGCTCAGTATTAGTGAARTGTAAGCAGAACAACCTCCCARTTTTATACATGAAAAATTTCCATACCATGTTTTTAAATTGACCGAAGCTTTATATGGTTTAAACAAGCTCTAGAGCTTGGTATGAAAGACTTAGTGAATTTTTGTTGGAAAAAGGTTTTTCAATAGGAAAAGTGGACAGTACCTTGCTTATCAAACAAAAGATGAAAGTGATATTTTACTTGTGCAAATATATGTGGACGACATTATCTTTAGGGCTACAAAAGAATGTTCATATAGTGAATTTTCTGAAATTATGCAAAATGAATTTGATGAGCATCATAGATTAACTTAATTTCTTCTTAGTATTGCAAATCAGAGAAACTAATGATGGCTTCTTTATAAATCAATCCAAGTATGCTAAGGAATTGCTTAAGTAATTTGGTAGCTTGATGCTAAAGTGATAGGAACTGTAAAATCAATCCAAGCATCCTAATCTATTGTATGAGGAAGGACCAATACGAATATTGAAGACCAGTGCCAAGAAGCTGCGAAATAAAGAAATTTAGTTTGTCAAGGTTTAATGGGAACATCATAGGATTAAAGAGGCAACCTGGGAATCAGAAGAGTACATATGACAGAAATACCCCTGACTTACTCACAAGTRTGGAAAACATTCGATGAAATTTCTGTTAGTGGGGGACGATATAAAACCCTAGGCTTTTTCGACTTCCGAATAGTTATTTAGTGTTTTGTAGTATTAAGAGCGCATTCRAAAATTTAGAAATTTTCGTAATTAATTAAGAATTATTTTATTAGTTCCGTACTCGCGTATTATCCGTTTTATTTTAGAATCGAGCCATAGAAAACTTTTATCATGTTCAAAAAATCTGACATGTCTTGAGAAGCATGCCTATCAGCTAATACTATTATATTCATAGCCATAGTGTAATTACTATTACCCTCAATTTGAATTAGCCAATGCATGCAAGGCTTGAACATCTTCTATGCATGCATAGGTTGCCTACATTTTGACTAATACTTAAACCCCTACGCATATGATCTTTAACGAACCCACTGCACATTTCAAATTGATTTCTTATTTTCTTTCCCTCTTCTTTTCGTCTTCCTCTTGGCCGAATGACCCTTAACTTTTATTTCATTTTGTTTTCTCTTCTTGCTTTAATAAATATCTTAATCTATTTTTAAGGTTTATTCAAGAATCCATTTTCTTATTTTCTTTTTCATTTCTCCAATTCTTTTCCTTCCTCTTAGCCGATTGCTCATCTTATTCTTTTCTTGAAATTTTTGGTTCATCAAACGTGACTAGTCTTACGCTATAAGCCTCTCATCTCCTTTGTCTTAAAGAAAAATTAACTCCTATTTTCCTTCTATAAAGGCCCTCTTGGCCACTAATACCTCTCTTCTTCTCCCATTTAATTTTGCAAACACTTAAAATTCTCTCAAGTATCTAAACTCTCGACTGAACTCCCCTCATCTCTCATATCTCTCTCTCTTTCTCTCTCTCTCTCTCTCTCTCTCTCTCTCTCTCTCGGCCAACATCAACCAATACCACCATCCACTGCCTTACACAACCTTGCTCTTCTCTCCTCCAGAAACCTTGTTTATTGTGCTTCACAAAGGTAAGAACGGCTCTTCTTTGGTTCATTTTCCTTCTCTATGACTGCTGTCATAACCAAAACTCTCTCTTCCTTCTTCCATGTTGATCAACTTCTTGGGTAGTTTGCTTAGAGCTGCATCAAGACTCCATTTAATATTCTTTTCTCTCTTTCAAGGTTAGTTCTTTCATCTCTTATATAGCTATGCAAGTGTAGGGATTTTACAGTTTTAGTTAGGATAGATAGATTAAGTTTATAGCTATGCTTCATATGAGTTTACATACTAGTTGCTTGGGTATTTGAATATAGTTGAGGATTGCTAAGTTCTTGAATAGAATAGCATGCCTTTTAAGTTGATTTGTTATGATCATTAAGAATACATACTGATTTTATGGTTTTTATGTTAGTTTGAATAGCATGATAATGGTTGGAATAAGATGAGAAGGTCTTGACTTGTGCTTTATATTGGAAATTCAGATAGCAGTTTCTTATGCTCTATTTTTGGTTCTATTTTGTTTTAGAATGACTGGTGAAATCTAGGTTGGATTAAGTTATGTCATGGTTCTATTTATTAGGATTAAAATAAATAAAAAATCATGGTCATAGTCTTAGTAAATCATGAATTATGGGTTTTATGAAAATACTGGCAGAAATCATAAACTATGTATTTGTCCACTATCTTGGGATTTTTCTAGTTTAATCGTGCGGTAGAAATATTCATATGCGATGTGGTTAGATAGCTTATTTTCTTAGGAACATTTTGAGACCAATTTTAACTAATATGAGTTAGTATAATCTGAGATATGATAGAGATATTAAGATCTTCTCATTAACCACTGCCAGTTTGACTGGTTGGCAGAGCACACGACTATCTTTGTGCTTTTTAAATGGTTACTGGTTGAAATTTTTCAATCTTAGTACTAATTTGGGACTATTTTTACATAATTTAAATAACCAGAACTTGCGATATGACCAAAAAAACCTTACCCCATTAGACTAGAATTCCCCTGCTTTACTCTTTCGTTTGGTTAAATTTTGGGAGTTAAGTACACATTGTTATGTTTTGATTTGCCAAGAAATAGTCCTTGATGTCATAAGAGCACAGTGGGACTTGTTCCATTCAATTCTCCTTAGTAAAACTCTAGTTATTGATAAACCATCGAAGCTGGACAATTTAGTCGGTAAGGCACCAAACCTTATTTTCGCAACCAAACTGCGATATGCTCGTTGCTCAAAATTAAGTGTAACCAGTTCATAAAATTAGCCTATTGTCTTAGATTCATTTTCATATAATATTCTTAATGAAACTAGATCCAGGACCCAATTATTGAGTGTTTTACCTAACATTGCCCGTGCTAGGCAAATAGCTTGGTATATGACCTTATGTGTTATATTTTTGTGTGATAGCTTTACCGGATTAATAAGTTAGCTAAAGGATACTTTCCTACCTGTTYTAGGAAATTTGATCTGAAGTTTTAGCTGTTTCAAAGTGCGACCTCAGGTGAGTCTCTTCGTCTTTTAAACTTCTTAGACGTGCATATTTTATTTCGAGCATACTCCAGATATATTTTTAATGAATTCTTGCATGCTTGAATGTGAATCTCTCTGCTTTATGTTAAACCTCAGAATCCGTGAATTTTGTAACTCAAATGAAATGTTTTAAGCATCTTCAAATTATCGAGCTTTTGATAAACACTTGTGAAATGCTTTATACGAAATTACTTTCTGCTTTCTGAGAAATGGTTTTACTATGTTTTCGAAGTACAAGTGTGCATTGCTTTGAATTAAAGTATCAATTTGCCAAGTCTTTTAAGAATTCTGAAAATATTATTGATTTGATAGAGACTTAGCCTTAATTTTGACATTGTGATTGTAAACCTCGTGATCAAGGATTTATGATTGCGAACCACATGATTGAGGATTTGTAATTATGAAATTYGTGATTGTGGATGCGATTGTGAAAGACTAATACTCCGTCAATTATCTCAAGAGGCTAGCCAAATGACGAAGTATTGTACTTGGGAGATCACCAGTACGAGCCTTTTCTTGGGTCAACAGGCATCAGTCCTCAAGATAGCCACCATTGGCCAAAATCAGTGGAACTATCTATACCGAACTAGGAATGTATCGTTCAAACAGTCGACGTGCCATAAGGCACTCACAGCTCACTTGTGGATGCTCGTATCCTTAGTTAAGAGGTATAACCAGAGGACGACCATCTATGTAGTACCCTAGCTAGGGGGTACCTTTGTTTGTGTTTGATCTCGTGAGCGGTTCAATGTCGTGTGCCCAATCTGGGTGTTAAGGCTGGTAATTTCGATGCACAAAAATCAGACAGATGGTAATTATGGATTTTCTATCCCACTTTGTGATATGATCCTTTTTTAAATTTAAAAGCCATTTTGATATGATCTTGATTAGTTTTTTAGCTTCCGCATGATCTAATTATTCACTACTCTGATTTTGATATGCTTTGAGCACTAAATGTATAAATCTTGCATAATTGTGATTATTCGTTTTGATAAATTATGCACACTTGAATTTTTTTGTAACTGCACACGACACACACCTGGGGACTCACTGAGCCTAGCTCATTGTTTTCTAATGTTTTAATGACAAGTATTGATTACTRGAGCTAGTAGGAATTTTGAGCTTAGGAGCATTTTGCAAGAATATGTCTTGTGAAGCTTGGATTGCTGAGATAGTTCTAGTTCTTATATATATGTGCTTTAGGAAGATGTATTTTATGAGACTTTAATTTATTTGGGTTTGTAATATTTATTTCAGAATGTTTTTAGTTATGTCCCATATATTATG
The DNA here is from genome assembly GCA_001752375.1 of Rhazya stricta. NCBI lineage: Eukaryota > Viridiplantae > Streptophyta > Magnoliopsida > Gentianales > Apocynaceae > Rhazya > Rhazya stricta. Next base: position 233,943 of record MEJB01000014.1, on the reverse strand, counting down.
GGATTTAGATGTTTTTGATATCCGATTGTTCAACTATCGAGGAACARGTGACGCTCATTCCTTTGCAGTGGAACCTAGGGAAAGATAGGTCATCATAGTTGGTATCAAAGCTTAAGTTATGATATATAGCCATTAGGCAAATATTTAAGTTTCAATTATATTAGTATATTTAAGTTTGATTAATCTGGGCTACATGTTCTTGTTGAGGATACCTAAAAGCCTAGGCGCTAATGCCTTAATAGGCAGGAGCTTGGAGTTGGAAACACAAGTTATCTTCTAGGCTCTGAGATAGAGGCTCTTGAGACTAAGAGAGATAAGCTACTGAACGAGAACTCCTATCAGGAGTATTTTCTTGTTGAGGGCCACAGGGAAATGGCAAGTGCTAAAGGAGGAAATCCGTCACCTCCATAATGGATTTTTGGGATCTGACTAGTAAGCTGAGGTAGTATGAGACACCAGTGGTGGAGGGAGCCGGGTCTAGCCCCTCAGTCAGCTACCCTTCACCACTAGATTCACCGGCACGGCTCGTCCGACACGAGTTCCTGGTGAGCCATCTGTTGGTTTAATTGGCCTAACCTTTTGACTGAGTCGGCTTATTGACCTATTCTTCTATTCGACAACCCAAAGATCTTTGACTGATCTTATCGAGCCCACTTAGTGTCCATCTTGGGGTGATCAAGGAGCAGGACCTTCACATCGGCGCCCTCGACCCAGACGCCCCTCGACTTAGGGCTCATTTAGTTTATTTTTTCCTACTTTGCGACCTACCCTTAAGGAAACTTCAGGGATAAGGGTGTCACGCATTGTTTTTCTTTCAGTATTTGTTTTAGCTTTAACAATTTTGCACGGCTAGGAAAAACATGTTGGTTTTGCTTATTTCTATTTTAGGAAAATCATGACATCCTTATTTTGAAATTAAGATAAGTAGGAACTTCCACAAGATCATTATGAAATTCGAGTTCGAGTCGTATGTGTTTGAAATTAGTAAGTTTTTAAGTCCCGTGTGATAATTTTAGACCACCAGTTTGGAATAGTTAGAATTTAAGGGGACTCACATGTTTGAATATAAATTGTATGATATATTTAAGGATGCCAAGACAGACCAGCGGTCAACAACAAGCTTCGAGAGTTCAAACAATCCCAGAGGTCGAGGTTCGACTCCAAGATGCACACCARCACCTCCACTGGATGCAGCGATGACCTACAACCTAGACCATTTAGCAACGGTAATCAAACGACCACTAGAAGGTAGAAGCCCATGTCGATCAAAGAATCGAGACAACGATAAGTAATTAGAAAAGTTTTTGAAATTCAGACCTCCAGAATATTTTAGAGACGCTAAACAAGAAGATTAAGCTAAAGAATGGTTGGAATAGCCAGGAATATATATCAGACATCCAATACTCCAACAAGCAAAAAGTCCTTCCGACTTCAAAGTCTAGCCAAAGAATGGTAGGTCAGGACCACTGAAGCCTAGACAAGAATAGCGCAACAYAGGACATAGGAAAACTTCATAGAGGCATTCCGAATGGATTTTGTCCCACGTTGGATTCAGGAGCAAATTGAGATCAATTTCAAACCCTCCAACAAGGTCTCCGATCAGAATCGCAGTACGTGACTGAATTTTGATAACTATCAAAATACTGCCTGTGTCTTCTCGATATAGAGGAGAATAAGACTTGGCAATTCATTAAGGGCCTATGACCTAAATTACAGCGAGCATTAGCCTTGTATCCTCCCACCACTTATRTAGTAGCAATTGAGGCTGCTACACAGATGGAAAATAGTRACCAGGCACTGCAACTAAGATGATTGCATGAGGCATCGACTAATCAAGCATAAAAATGCCCTAGTAGAGACAAGTGCTCGCGATCGAGCAAAAAATCAAATTGAGGAAAGCCTAGGCTGCAAGAAATGGGCAGAATAATGCTATATGCAATCACTGCAAGAAATTGGACACAAAGAACGAGAATGTTGCTAGAAAGAAAATCTCTACTTTTTGTGTGGCAACACGGGGCATTGTCTGAATCCGCCATAAGCAGGCAAGGGGAAAATAGTTCCAAACCGTTTGGAACTCATGCGCATATAGGAACCAGACTAGATATGCCTCAAGTTAAGGCTAGAGTGTTCACTAAAGAAAAGGGAGACAGCGACGCGAATACTAATGTGGTCGAAGGTACACTCCTAATTTTCTCCCACCCGACTAAGATATTAATTGACCCCGGATCAACCACTCTTTTGTTGCTCCATATTGTGTGAATTAATTGTCAATTCATTCTGTTCAATTATCCTACAAGTTTTTAGTAAACACCTATCGGTGAAAATATTATGGTTGTTATAATGTATGCTGATTGTGGAATTGGTGTGCGCAATAGCATACTACTTGGGGATTTGATGGTATTGCCTTTTAAGGACTATATTCATTCAAGGGATGGATTGGTTATCCCAACACAAAGCCCAACTTGACTATAGGAATAGGGTGGTCAAGTTTACTACACCAATGGAGATAATATAATTTTGTGGGAATCGAGTTAATGTCGTAAGTTCATTAGTCTCGGGAGTCAAGGCTAGGAAACTTTTGAGTAAGTGCTGTCAAGAGTATCTTGTGTATTTGATAAACTAATCATTTGAAATTGAGGAATTAGAGAAAGTACCCGTGGTGAAAAAATACCCTGATGTATTTCCCTCAGAATTAGCTTTGCTACCCCCAGACAGAGATGTAGAGTTTCAAATCGACCTGATCTCTAGGGCGAAAACAATATCTATGACTTTCTATCAGATGTTGTCAGCTGAACTCAAGGAACTGAAGGAAAAATTGCAACAATTATTGAAGGAAGAATTTGTCAAGAAAAAGAATAGCAACTTTATGACTTTGAATAGATTATCGAGGCCTGACTATTAAGAATAAATATCCATTGCCTCACATTGATGAGTTATTTGATCAATTGCATGGCACTAGATATTTCTCTAAGTTGGACTTGAGACAAGGGTATTATCAGGTCAAAATTCGCGTGGAAGACATCCCCAAAATAACATTCAACACTAGGTATGGGCATTTTGAGTTTTTAGTGATGTCATTTGGGCTGACAAATGCTTCGGCAACCTTTATGGATCTCATTCATAGGATTTTTCAATCCTATATGGATGAATTTGTGATTATCTTTATAGATGATATCTTAATCTATTCCAAGACCCAAGAAGATCATGAGAGACACTTGGACCTAGTGTTATGAAAGTTAAGAGAGCATCAGCTATATGCCAAATTTACTAAATGTCAGTTTTGGCTTCATGAGGTCTCTTTCTTTGGGCACATAATCTTATGTAGCAGTAGACTCGTCAAAAGTAGAGGTTGTAGCAAACTGGAAATGGTCCAAAACCCCTACTGAAATCAGGAGCTTTCTTAGCTTAGTCGAATATTACAGATGATTTATTCAAGATTTCTCCAAAATCACCAATTCTCTGATCAAGTTGACCCGAAAGAATACCTAATTTAAGTAGGACAAGAAGTGTGAACACAGATATCAGGAGCAGAAAAGAAGGTTGATATCTGCACCCGTGTTAGTAATCCCCGAGGCAAGAAAGAAATGCATCCTGTGAAGGACTTGGGGTAGTTCTCATGCAAGAAGGATAGGTGGTGGCTTATGGCTCACATAAACTCAAACCACATGAGGTAAACTACCATACTGATGACCTGGAATTGATCATAATTGTATTCACTTTGAAAAAATAGAGACATTATCTATATGGAGCGAAGTATGAAATATTTGCGGAGCATAAGAACCTCAAATACCTATTCTCATAAAGAGACTTGAACATGAGGCAAATGAGGTGGATTAAATTCTTGAAGAATATCGATGCTTGATCAATTATTATCCAAGAAAGGCAAATGTTGTCGCGGATGCCTTGAGTGGAAAGGCAAAGCTATCGATGATACGACTTCAAGAGGTGATAGAGTTGGAACCTATGATAATGGCTAAGGTCAAACTAAAAGAACAAGCCGATTCTCTTAGCCAATATTAGCATGACCTCCAATTTTGAGACAACTCATTAAAAAATGCAAGAGTATGATGAAGGAATGTAGAGGTTGAAGGAGAAAATGTAGTATAGAGGTTGCCTGWTTTCAAAATAGATCAAAGAGTACTGCACTTTCGAAACTGGATGTGTATCGGACCATGCTAAACTAAAGAAAAGCATTCTTGATGAAGCCCATTGAAGTCGATTCACAATCCATCCTGGGAGTAGCAAGATTTATAACGATCTCAAATGACACTTTTGATGAAATAACATGGAGAGAGAAATCACACAATACATGTTGACGTGCATGACATGCCAAAAAGAAAAAGCAGAACACCAACGACCTGGAAGACTGCTCCAACCTTTCCCTGTATCGGAATGGACATGGGATTATGTGACCATGGACTTCGTGACAGGTTTACCTAATACTTGGGGAAATAAGAATGCCCTTTGGGTAATAGTACATCACCTGTTAAATCGATCCATTTCATACCGATTAACATAAAGTACTATGTGGAAAAATTAGTGAAGGTGTATGTGCAAGAAATCCTAAGGATTCGTGGCATACCTGTCAATATTACTTTGGATCAAGACCTAAGATTCACTTTATGATTTTGGTCGATATTCCAAAAGGTGGTGGGTACTAAACTAGGCTTTAGTACTACTCTACATCCCCAAACAGATCGTCAATTAGAGAGAACCATACAAATCCTCAAGGACATGTTGAGAGCATGCATCATGAATTTTCGATACAAGTTGACAAATAATTTAGCGCTTGCAGAATTCACGTACAATAACAACTACCAATTGTCGATTGGGATGGCACCGTATGAAACACTCTATGGAAGGAAATGCCATTCATCAATTGCCTGGGAAGAAACTGGAGAAATGTAAATCTGGAAGGATAACTAGTTACCGGATATGGAAAAAGCATATTCAAAGGTGAAAATAATCCGAGACTGGTTATTACTGCCCAGACCTAAGTTATGCCGACAACTGACGGCGAGACTTGGAGTTTAAGGTGAGTGATAAAGTATTTTTAAATTGAGGCCCCACAAAGAAATTTTCAAGCATTCGAGGGGTGATAAACTGAGTCTGAGATACATTGGGTCATTTGAGATTCTAGAAATGGTCAAGCAATCGCATATAGAATTGTATTGCCAACCGAGTTAACTGGGATTCATGATGTATTCCAATTTCACAACTTAAGAAGTACAATCCATCACCCCAATAACGTGATAAATGGGGCAAAAATTGAATTGCATCGTAATTTGTTATATTAGGAAAGACCAATGCAAATATCGGCAACGAGTGTCAAGAAGCTGCAAAATAAAGAAATTTAGCTTATCAAGGTTCAATGGGAACATCATGGGATTAAGGAGGCAATTTGGGAATCAAAGATTATATACGATAGAAATACCCCAACTTACTACAGGTACGGAAGAATTTCGAGGGCAAAATTTTGTTAGTGACGGAGCATGTAAAACCCTATGCTTTTTTGACTTCCAAATAGTTATTTAGGATTCTATGGTATTGAGTGTGTATTCGAAAATTTAGTAATTTTTGCTAATAAATTTAGACTTATTTATTAGTTTCGTAGTCATGTATTATCCGTTTTATATTAGAAAAGAGCTGTAGAAAATTATTAAACCGTTTGGAAAATCTTGCCATGTCTTGGGAAGCATGCCTGTCAGTCATATTATTATATTCATAGCCCTAGTCTAGTTACCATTATGCCCTCATTGTGAATTAGCCAATGCATCCAAGGCTAGGACATCCTCCATGCATGCATAGGTTGCCYAAATTTTGACTAATACCTAAACTCGTACCAACTGATCTTTGACCAACTCATTACACATATCAAATTAATTTCTTATTTTCTTTCCCTCTTCTTTTCTTCTTCCTCTTGGCCGAATGACCCTTCCCCTTTTTTTCTTTTTTTTTTTCTCTTCTTGCTTTATAAAATATCTTAATCTATCTTAAAGGTTTATTTTAGAAGCTATTTTCTTTTTTATTATTTCTCAATTCTTTTCCTTTCTCTTGATCAATTGCTCATCTTTTTGTTTTTTTTGGGAAATTTTTGGTTAATCAAACATAAGGCTTATTAGAAAAGCTTTGAGTAGTTTTACACCATAAGCCTCTCATTAGAAAATTAACTCCTATTTTCCCTCTATAAAACCCCCCTTGGCCAGCTATACCTCTCTTATTCTCCCATTTCATTTTGCAAACACTTCAAACTCTCTCAGCTCTTCAAACTCTCTCTCTCTCTCTCTTAGCTAAATTCCCCTCATCCCTTATCTCTCTCTCGACTAACATCAACCAACAGTACCATCCACCTCCTTACACCACCTTACCCTTACCTCCTCCGGTAGCCTTGTTTCTTGTGCTTCACAAAGGTAAGCAGTGTTCTTCTTTGGTTCATTTTCCTTCTCCATGACTACTGTTGTAACACCCCCATATTATAAACTATCCGAATTCGGGAATGTTACCGACTTAATTCTCATATATTTAAAATTTCAACACAAGCTTTTGACAATAAAGGAATAAAATTTAAACGTTCAACAAGTTCATAAATAAATAAAAATATTTAATTAACAGAACAACTCTTGGGTATTAAAGCCTGCTTCCAAATGATCTCCACTCACCATCTGATTAATCATCACCTGAAATGTAAAATAAAAAAATATGGGATGACCTACTAAGCTCAGTAAGCAAATCCCATGCATGAATACATGAATAATGCCCTATATATCATAAGTTATAAAATTTCACTTTCTTAATAAAAGTTTTCTAAACATTTCCATTTCATAAACTTTCTCATAAAAACTTTCCTTTCAAAATGTAAGAATTTTTCAAATATTTCCATTCMTGTAAATTCGTGAGCTCATTTGGTGTAATGCCTAGCCACTAAGCTTGCAGTTGGCCATTATTCTTTGGAACCCGATCACATTTTCTATTGGTAGAATCGCAAAGCGATTAACATTACTTTAACTTTTCCTGAACATCACCTCATACGAAGTGAATAATACATGAATTCCCCACCCTACAGTCCAATTATAATCACCAAGCATATTAGACAAAACAATCCAATTCTAATAACAGGATATATCACATGATTATAATTACAGGATATATCACACAAAACAAGCCAATTATAACCATGAAATATATCATTCAAACAATCCAATTATAGCCACAAAATATGTCACATATGGAATACGATTAATGAGTATGGGAGAATTACTTACATAGAACTCAAATKCAATACACATTCAATTCACCTAAGAGCAATTTAATTATAACAACAATACATATTCATTAATGAGAATGTGAGAATTTACTTACTTGTAGTCCTTAGTAAATTTGTTTACTTTCYCTAGCAGGGTGCCTTGGTTGCCCACAACGTTAATGTGCCACAGTATCCTAATATTACAGAAAGAATATTCATCTGAAAATTGTTTAATCAAACACGTTCATTTAACACAGGTGTTTACCGTTAATACATTTATCGTTTTTCGCATGGTGACCTTAACTAATAATTTCTCAAGATGAATTTCTATATCAATAAAAATCGAACTACTAATAGTACAATTTAATTTCATGACTCCTAATTTATTCTTAAAATAACAATAAYAATCGTAATCACAATATACATTATTTTATCATACAAACGCTAATTTTACCCTAAATTATATTTCAATATATTTCTAAATTATATCCTCATTTTTACTTTATCATACTAACTTAAATTTCATATTAAATGTATTTCATATTTTATTTCTTAATTATTTTTACATAATACAAAACTTAGGTCATTCGATTAATTTAAATGAAGAAACTAAGGATTCACCTTGAATCTYGAACCTTAAGTGTAGTATCAAGTCTAAGATGTAATGGCGTCAATCACGCTCGGAAGAAAAAAAACGATTCGGGCGTGGGAACAGCGGTCTTGGTCGCACACGTGCTGCACGCACACAACTAGCTCAAGTGGACAGCCCACAGTGCCTGGTTCCCTGGGCACCTAGTCATCAGGTCGCCTGGTCACTTGGGCGCCTAGGCACCTGGTCGCTTGGGCGTCGGGGCGCCTGGTCACCTGGTCGCTTGGTCTAATGATGAGAACGGAGAAGATAGAGTGGCATTTGACATCGATAGAGAATAGGGGAGAGAGAGAGAGAGAGTGGGAAGGCCAGCATCGGTGAGGGTAGAGGGAGGAGGCGGCGGTGGTGAGGGGGTTAGGTTTTATGTTTAAGGAAGAAGATGAACAGTCATCTTCTTTAGGTCGTTTTTTTTTTTTAAAGCTAACTTAACCGTAACTAAAATTCCTTCGTAGGCCATTTTTATTACTTAACCAACTAAGCCCAACTAAATTAAAATCTATTAGCATTTTTTTTGCCCAAAACCAAACTTTAAATCCGGTTCTAGATTTGAATAAGAAGATGATGGGCTTTAACGGGTCAAGTCTAAATTAATTAACTAAGATTTTTAATTAAAGTAAATTAATAAAATTTCACATTTAAATAAACATACTCACATATTAACACATAACAAATAATAAATCAAGAAAATAATTATTTATTTCTAATTAGCACATTGAACGTTACAGCCTCCAAGTCCTTCCTCTGTAAATTAATCAATTTACTAACGATCATGAATATAATCTAATTAGTGAATTAGAACATAAATTGTATATTTATATATATAAAAAGTTCAAAAAGAAAAACAGAAACTAAATCTCGGGTATTACAACCGCCATAACCGAAACTCTCTCTTCCTTCTTCCATGTTGATCAACTTCTTGAGATGTTTGTTTAGAGCTCCATGGAGACTCCATTCAATACTCTTTTTCTCCCTTGCAAGGTTAGTTCTTTCATGTCTTATATAGCTATGCATGTGAAGGAGTTTTACAGTTTTAGTTAGAATAGAAAGATTTAGTTTATAGCTAGGTTCATATGAGTTTACATGTTAGTTGTTTGGATATTTGAATATAGTTGAGGATTACTAAGTTCTTGAACAGAATAACATGCCTTTTGTGTAGTTTTACTATGATGATTAAGCATGCTTACTGATTTTGTGGTTACAAGATTTTATATCAGTTTGAATAGCATGATAATGGTTGGAATAAGAAGAGAAGGTGTTGAGTTGTGCTCTATTACTGGAAATTTGGATAGCAATTTGATTTTCTCTTTATCGATTCTATTTTTTGTGTTTGATCATGTTGTATTGCTATTTTGTAGGATTAAAACAAGCCAAAAACCATGGTCATAGCCTTAGTAAATCATGTGTTATGGGTTTTACGAAATAGTGGACATGATTCATAAACTGTGTATTTTCCAATTATCTTGGGATGTTTCTGGTTTAATTGTACTTTGTAATTGGCATACTTTATGTGATTGGATAGCTTATTGTGTTAGGAATATTTTTCTAGACCAATTTTACCTAATTTTAGTTATAATAACCTGAGATATGATAGAGACATTAAGACCCTCTCATTATCCACTTCCAGTTTGACTACTGGCAGAATACCCGATTATCGTCGTTCTTTCTGAATTGGTTACTAATTGGAATTTTTCATATGAAATGTGGTTGGATAGCTATRATAGTACAAATAATACAAGACTAGTTTTGCATAATTTGAATGACTAGAACCAAAGATATGACCAAAAAAACCTAACCGTATCAGACTAGAATTTCCCTGTTTCACTCTTTTGTTTGATTGAATTATGGGAGTTAAGTAAACACCTTTAGGTTCTTATTTTATTTGGAAATGTTCCTTAATTCCATTGTAGCAGAATGAGAYATTTTTTGTTTAATTTTCCTTAGTAAAACTCCAGTTATTGATAAAACATCAAAACATGACAGTTTAGTTGGTAAGGCGTTGAATCCTATTTTCGCAACAAAACTGTGATTTGTCCATTGCTCGGCATTAAGTGTAACCAGTTCGTATAATTAGCCTACTATTTTAGGTTAATTTCCATATAAGATTCACTAGGAAACTAGAACTATGACTCTATTTATGACTGTTTACCAAACACTGCCCATGCTGTGCAAACAACTTGGCTTATGACCTTATGTTAGTATTTTGGTGTGATAGCTTAGGCGGATTAATAAGTCAGCTAAAGGATAGTTTTCCTACCTATTTTAGTACATTTTATTCTGGAGTTTTAGATGTTTAAAATCAAAAAAATCAGGTGAGTCTCTCCGTCTTTTAAACTTCTCAAAAGTGCATATTTTATTGCGAGCATACTCTAGATATATTTTCAATAAATTCTTGTAAGGTTGAATGTGAATCTCTCAGCTTTATGTTAAACCTTGAAATGCGTGAATTTTGTTACTCAAATGAAATAGTTTAAGCATCTTGAAATTATCGAGCTTTTGATAAACGATTGTGAAATGCTTTATACAGAATTACTTTACGCTTTTCGAGAAATGGTTTTACTATGTTTTCTAAGTACAAGTGTGCATTGATTTGAATTAAAGCATCGATTTGCCAAGTCTTTCCGAATTATGAAAATACTACTGATTTGATATTGAGACTTGGATTTGATTTCGACATTATGATTGTAAACCTTATGATCGAGGATTTGTGATAGTGAATTTTTATTGTGTTTCCGATTGTAAAGACAAATACTTTGTGATTGAGACTTGGGCTTGATTTCAAGAAAGTGTTGTACTTGACTGGTCACCTATACGAGACCTCTTTGGTCAAGAGGTGTCAGTCCTCGAGATTGCCACAATTGGCTATGATAGCTGAAATTGTCTATACCGGATTGGTAACATATCAGGCGGACTGAAAACGCGCCATAAGGCACCCATAGCTCACTTGTGGATGCTCGCACCCCTGGTTAGGAGGTTTAATCGGGGACGACTGACTTCATAGTGCCTAAGCTAGCGGGTATGTTTTTGCTTGTGGTCGTGAGTGATTGAAAGTCGCATGCGCAATTTGGGTGTTAAGGCTAGTAATTCCGACCCCACCCAATCAAATAGATGGTATGTGGGGATTTTCTATCCCACTTTGTGATATTATCTATTTTGAAATCAAAAAACTCTTTTGATATGATTTTGATTTGTTTTCGAGCTTTCATGTGATGTGATTATTTACTACTTTGATTTTGATACATTTTGAGCACTAAATGTTTAGATACATCTTCCGCAATTGTGATTATTCATTTCGATAAATTATGCACATTTGAATATTTTTGTAGCTGCACATGGTACACAACTCAGGCCTTGCTGAGCCTAGCTCACTTTTCTAATGTTTTAGTGAAAGGTACTGATTACTAGAGCTAGTAGGAAGTTTGAGCTTAGGAGCATTCCTCACGAATATATCTTGTGAAGCTCAGGTTGCTAAGATAGTTCTAGTTCTTATGTATATTTGCTTTCGAAAGTTGTACTTTATGATGGTCTTGGACGGTAATTTATTCGTGTTTGTAATATTTATTTCGGAAGTTTTTAAGTTACGTTCTTATAATATGGTATTTAGACTCTTTGGGTATTCAACTATTCAACTGTCCAAAGACAGGCGGCACTCGTTCCTTCCTAATGGAACATAGGGGAGGATGGGTCATCACAAGAACTCCTTGTAACACAACTTTGAAAAAAGAAGAAAAATGTAAAACTATAAATGAATCTCCTTATAGAGGTATGATTGGCAGTTTCTTATACTTGACAACTAGTAAACCCTATATTATATTTTTTGTGCACGTGCTCGATTTCAACCTTATTCTAAAGAATCTCATCTTTGTGCTGTTAAACGTATTCTCAGATACTTGAATGATATTTGTGATTTTGGTTTGTGGTATCCTAGAACCAAGACTTTGGAGTTAATAGGATACACCAGCACCGACTATGCCTGATGCAAAGTTGAATGTAAGAATACTAGTGGTAATTGTCAATTCTTAGGACATTCTTCCGTTTCTTGGTATAGTAAGAAGTAAGCATGTGTTTCTTTTTTTATGGCGGAAGCCGAATATATAGCCGTGGGTAGTTGTTGTGCTCAAATTCTTTGGATGAAACACACCCTTCTTTACTTTGGCTTAGAATCCAAAAATACGCCTATTCTTTGTGATAACACTAGTGCTATCCAACTCACCAAAAATCCTATCCAACATTCTCAAACCAAGCACATTGAAATTAAACACCATTTTCTCAGAGATCATGTGGCCAACAAAGCCATTCACTTAGAATTCATAAGCACAAATGGTCAAGTTGCCGATATTTTTACCAATCCATTAGCTGATGAGAGATTTTTCTATCGTAGACGTTCATTAGGCATTACAAATATTCAAGACTATATTTTGATTGATTATTTCTTATATATATGTGCTATCTTTTCAAGTGCTTAAATTGATTGCGTTTATGTGCTACATTGTGTGGATTCGTATTACTCAAACTCTTTGTCGTAGAAAAGTTAGCTTTCTCAATAAAATACCTCCTATAGATGCAACATAGGGACTTATGGACAAAAGTTACCGTCCGTGAGAGGCCAGTGGCATCAAGGATGCTACATGGAGGCTAGGGCACGGATGCAAGATGCAAATGTATGTTGTGATTTAGGTCATGGATTTAGCTTTTAGACCTTATTTCATCTGGCTCTCTTTCATTATTTTCATATTCTCTTCATTCTAAACTCTCTCAAACACAAAACCATATTCTTCAAACTTCAGAACTCTTCCATAGCTTATCAACCGAATCCCTTATACTCCTTTTTACACATTATAATCCTTTATGGCTAAAACAAAGACATCCACAAAAGGAGGGAGAACCCCCAATACAAGAGGAAAAGGTAGAGGTGAAGCAAGAAGTCAAGGTAGAGGCCAAGGTGATATTCAAGAGGAAGTCAATCCTCCTTTCATTAATGATGCCGCTTAATTACTCTACACCACTTTTATAGGTAAACCTAGAATCATTGCTCATGGGAAAAATATTATGAGTGAGGATTTTTGGGGCTTTGAGTGGGTTATCGATCGATTGAGGAATCAAGGGTGGGAAAATATTTTTACTTTGGAAACAACCATATATGCTAACTTGATTTGTCAATTTTATGCCAATGCATTATTCAACATCACATATGCTAGACTCGGCACTAGGGTGAATAGTAATGATCTTCGTATTACTCCTAATCTCATCAATGCTGCCCTTAATATTCCAAATAGAGGTGCTAGCTATAGATTTCAATCTAATTCATAGCCCGAGGATAATTTTGACATGAGGAGATTTTGTGAAATCTTCCTAGAAGGTACAATGTTTCATAAGAGCCTTTTGAGAATTCCTACTCCAATTCAAATTATATCTACAGACTCCAACAAGATAGTTTAGATAATTAGTAAATGCAACATGTAATATAACTTGCCTAACATATGAATGAACAGCAAGAACCACTAAAACTTTCAACTGCATTGCACTGGTATTGCACAAGCACCGAAATGTCACCATAATACAATTTCCTCTATTATTGCTAAAGCATTACTTATAGGAGACACTTCATCCAATAAATCAAATAATAAATAGATGAATGAATTAGAAATTTCAAAAAAAAAAAAAAAGGTACTCAAATGCCAGACAAAATTTTTTAACATTATTATACCAAAATAGAAATAGTTAATAGTGCAATGCCGTGATCGAAATTTCAGTGCATGGTTATAGCAAAATTAGAGAAGTTATATCATTAGTAGGAATACATGTAGGTTCTAAACCTTAATTAAGCACTAAAGAGTTTATCCAAACTTCCCTAATTGACTTTAAAAGAATTTCAACTCAAGCCAACTACCAAAAGAAACTCAAATCTAAACCTTTTAGTATTCAAGTAGAAGACCTCCTTTCAGTTTCCCACTAATGGCTTTCATATTAATGGGTAGAACCAACCAATCATTTTAAGCTCAGACTCTGTAAGTGGAATAGTAAACTCCCAAATATCCTAATGAAACTAATATATAAAATGTACTTATTTTTAATATAATAAATTGATCAAAGAATAGATTCTTGAAACTTCAATACAAGAAGCTATAAAATTTTCAACGAAACATAAGTTTTAGGCATCAAAGACCAAACAACTCTCTATTCTTGGAATTAAGATACACAACCGAAATTAAGTGCAGAGTTGTAGAGAAGAAAAAGAAATACATACTTTACATATAGAAAATCAAAGGTACTATAGGAGAACAAATTCCTACATGAAATCGCTGAGTTTTATATTTCTTCTCTTGTTCCTTCACCCCTAGATGCCCCAAAAATCGGCTGGTTTTCTTTTTGTTTCTTCCTCTTACTTCCGTTTTTCACAGGCTCCTCTCATTTTTTCTTTTTTTTTTTTTTTTGCCCCTCCCTCTCAATCGCCACAAACCCCAAGAATGACAGCTATTCTCCAATTTCTCTCTTCTTTTTTGTCTTCTCTCTCTCTCTTTCTCTTTGAAAGTCAAAAGTGACGACTGATGGTTTCTCTCTTCTTTTACTTGTTATTCTTCTTCTTTTGTCCATCACAGACGCCCCTCAAGTCCAGAATAGCGGCTCTAAGGGCTTCCTTCTTTTTTCCTTTTTTTTTTTAAAACTTTGGGCAATATTTTTCTGTAGACTTTGACTTGGGCCCGATTAAATCTTTTGGGCCATATTAAACACTTGGATCATCTGTAGCACCTTGCCAACGAAGCCTAATCAAATTAAAGTTTATGTTTTCTCTGGGCCAAGTCCAAAAACAAAATAAAGCTTTAGGATTTGAATTAAAAAAATGGATTCTAATGGACTATACCTGAGTTAATTAGCAAAAGTAGATCAAAAAATTCTAATTGTAACAAAAAATAATAAGAATAAAATAATTTAATTATTTAAGATTTTAATGTAACACATTGAACATTATGGCTTTTTAAGTCCTTCTCGCTTATTAATAATATATAATAGGTAAATTAAATTAATGAATCAGTATATAGAATTTATATATTTATATAAAATTTTTAAGAATAAAAAAATCAATCTTGAGTATTACAAATGTAGCAATCTCTTGTGTAAGACCCGACCCGATGGAAGGACCCACTCATCCATTTTGACATGAGGAAACACCAACAATTGTTCATCGAACCCTACATGGAGCCGGAAACCACCTAATAAAACAAACAAAACAATAGCGACCGAAGAGGGAAAAAAATAGAAAAAGCAAAAAAGAAGAGAGCTTTTGCGGCAGATCTAACAAACGAACTGCCAAACGAAAAAATAAGTCCTTTTTGAAGACGACGCCTGAGCCGAACACTTGAAGCATCATTATCGTTATAAGAAAAATATACTCATACGCTACCCAGCCTTACTCACGGAAAAGAAGAGAGGAAGTCAGAATTGAAATTCTTCTGTGTCTCAAAGGTATAGAAGTTAAGAGATTGGGTTCTTCATTTTTCTCTATTGCATTCAATTAGATCATGATTTTTTTGAATGATTTATATTTTACAGAGTGGGTAATCKTTTTATTTGATCAAATGGTGATGAGGAGGTGTTAATAAGAGGTTTTATCACAGTGGATCGATCGGATGGACAAAAGTAACAAGAACAGAACCGATCTACTTGCTGCTGGGCGTAAAAAGGTAACTGGAATAGGGTTTTAACAGTTTCCTTTTCTTTGTTAAGTTCCCTTTTAAATATTCTCTGGTTATTATTGTTGAATTCGAACTTTACTGACTATAAGAATCAGTTCATGACAAGGGAACACATACTAGATTAGTTTGTGGAAGAGTTTAGTTATTAATTGATCGAAGGAGTTACTGAAGTGTTTGATATATTTCGCTTTATTTACTAGTTACTTAAAATGAGAATAACAAAATGCAACTAAATTTCGAGTTTTTTATTTTTAACTTTAAAATTCTTTTTATTTGTTATATCTAAATTTCGAGTTTTTTATTTTTAACTTTAAAATTCTTTTTATTTGTTATATCTATTTTTATCCACGTGAAATGTCTGTTTAACATTTACCATGTTTGCATCGAAGGAGTTGGATGGCAGGAACCGAGAGGAGATGGATTTAGGCATTTGATTAAATTTTTATTTTGAGGAAGAGAAGGGAAGGGAAGGGAAGGGAAGAAAAGGAGGGGATGGCAGGATTCGGTTTAGTTAAAAAGGTCCAATTTGGTTTCCGTCCAGAAGTGGATGGAAAGTGGGGATAGGAAATCAATTTTGATGAACCATTTCGCGACTTTAGTGCTCCTATTGTAAGATGCTTATTCGGGCCTTAAAACTTGGATACGCATGTGGCTTAGTATCTTATCTTTCCCTTTCATCTTGTCGATTTTCCAAACGTGATAGGCACCAATCATCTTCCCCTCTCCTCTCCTTTCGCTCAACCCAAACATAGCTTAGAAGAATTAGTTATTTCCTAGGATTTGGATTTGCACTTATTGGTCAATAAAGTAGAATTATGTTTTGACTTCTGCCTTTGTGTTTTCAGCTTCAACAATTCAGGCAGAAGAAGGATGTTAAAGGTGGTAAGTCCTCGAGTAAGCCCAATAAGTCTGAGGGTGACCCTGTGAAAGCGGGTGCAACTTCTGAACAGGTTGTGGATGGAGAAGTACCAGAGCATGATGCTGGTGATGTTGTGGCTTCATCAGAATTAGACTCTGGAAAGGATTCAGGGACAGTTAGTTATGATGTTGGCACTGTTGAGCAGTCATCCAAGGCTGGTTCTGTTGAATCATCTTCAATCATGAGCATTGCAAATCTGCCATTGGAGGATTCTGGGGTGAATGATGCTACTTTGGATCTGGAGGTTGACAACAAACATGATTATATTACGGTTCTCCATGAAGGTGAGGATAGTACTGGGTTCCATAAGGGTGTTCAACATGCTAATTTGGAAACTTCAGAAGTCGCTGTTTCTGAAGAGAAATTTGTACATTCTGATATGCTATCACCTGCTGAGCTTATGTCCCAAGTAGAGAGACCTATTCTTGAGGAGCAGGTAACGGATATAGGTTGTGCCTTCTCTCTGACACCAAACTTTTGGAAATTCTTTTTCAATGCTTGCATGAATTTGATTTAGAATTAAAATCTCATTTTCTTCTTGGTAGGGACCATGCAGGATTTTGGCAGTTCAGTTCCAAAACAAGCTGATATGAGGAGGGAGATAGGGATTGAAAGAGTGGTTACTAATGATAGGAACCTGGAAGTCAAGGAAGCAACAAGTGAAGCTGCTAAAATTACAGATTCTGATTATGGTTCTTCATCCACTGTTATAACTGGTTATGCAGATGTAGCCATAGATGTGGGTGATTTGGGTTCAGTTTCTAGTCAGCCTTCACTTGAGTCCAAAGAATTTGTAGCAATTACTGCTCAAGTTGCATCTGAGGAAATCAATTCTGCATCTGGTTCATCAAATGAAGTTGGTCAAGTAGACAGCAATGAGGAGAAAGGTGATAGAGAGGGTTCTTCCAGCGAGAAGGTTGATGTCTCTACAAGTTCTCTAGGAAGCAGAAGGCTAACTTTGTCCTCTAGATCAGATTCAATCAGCCTGTCACAGCTTGCTGACATGATAAAGAAGCTTGATGAAGGTGAACTGAAGTTTTTGTTGGACTCAAGGGAAGCACAAAGTGAAACATTACCAAATACATGGAGTTTCAGTGCACACCAGTCAGACATCTTTGATGTTTGTGAAAAGCTCAAAGATCATCTGTATCTGACAAGTTTTGCAGAACACACATCTCAATTACAGCTAGCTGAAGAGTTGGAACTTGAAATGCTGCTCCAAGAGCGAGTAAGAAAATTGGTTGAGGAATTATCATTGGCTAGTGTTTCACTTGAAGAAGTTAAAGAAAATAATGAATTCCTTTCTGAAGATCTGACACAGTGCAGATCTCAACTTTGGGAAGTTGTTTCTGGAAGAGACGCACTTAATAAACAATTGCATGATTCAAAAGCTGAAGTTGAGGTATTCTCTTCCAAAGTGAATGATTTGGAGAAGAAATTGGAAATGTCACAGGGAAATTTGGCAGCATTGTCATCAGAGCTTGCTGACTGCAGGAACTTAGCAGCAGCTTTGCATGCTGAAAATGAGAACTTAAATGCAAAACTCGATCTGGTAACAGAGGATAAAATGAAACTTGCAGAGGAGAGGGAATATTTTGTCCGAATGCACGATAAGGTTGCAGCAGAATCAGCACAGTTTGAAGCTTCATTAGTATCCCTGCAGTTGGAGAATGTCAACTTAAGTGAGAATCTTGCATTGCTAAGAGAAGAGAAGATGCAAATTTTTGAGGAAAAGGAGCATCTAGTGCATGAAAATACAAAATTGTTTTCACAATTGGCAGATCTGAAGGGCATGGTGGAAGCTCTGCAGGCAGAAAGAACAAATTCAAATGGGGTCCTCAAAGCTGTAGAGGAAGAGAAGAAAAAGCTAGAAGAGGCAAACGAATATTTTGTCCATGAGAATGAGAAACTAGCGACAGATCTGATGAGAAACAGTAGCTTGGTGGAAGCTCTTCAGACAGACATTTCCAACATAAATGGAAATCTTGCTTTATTGACTGAGGAGAGAAACAAGCTTCATGAAGAGAAGGAAAACCTTTTAAGGGATAGTAAAAGTCAATTGCTTGAGCTGGCAGAGCGTAAAGTTTTAATGGCAGGTCAGCAGGCAGAATTCCGCAGGGCTGTGGCAGACCTCAAAGAAGCAAGTTTGCTGATTGAACAGCTCAGTGAGGAAAATGTATTCCTGAGAACTAATTTGGAGTGGCATATGGCTGAGATGTCAAGGTCTGTGGATATTACTCATCAAGCTCACGAGTCAGGTGATAGGAATTTAATTAACAATGATGGTTCTTCTCTGATTCCCAGGAGTGTAGAGAGTGAAACAGCAATTAGAATGTCTGAGAAGATCTCAACAGAAAGCCATGCTTTTAGACCGGTCTCTGGACAGCATCGATTGAGTGATTTGATTCATTTGTCTGAGTTGGAGTTTTGGGAAAAGCACGCGGAGGAGGCAAATGAAGTATTGCAGAGACTTGAGAACGCAATTGAAGAATTGCACTCTCAGCTAGCTTCCTCGAATACACCAAGTGGTAAAGCAGTTCCAGCTGGAGTTTCAAAACTTATACAGGCTTTTGAATCGAAAGGTCATACTGATGACCATGAAACAGCTGAGTTGTCTCCTGACAATCTGAATACTCAGGATCTGTACATGCAGACAAAAATGTATACAGAACACCTGAAGGTGTTTCTGAGCAAGTTCTTTTTGCATGCTGAGAATACCAGCAAATTAATTGAAGGAGAGAGACAGAGCATTTTTGCCGAAGTTAAAGGTGCTGAGCTCATGGCTTGCTATGAGTCTCTGAAGGATGAGAGCGATCATTTGGAAGGAAAAAACATTGAGCTTATGGTACTGTTTGAAGCTCTAAGGCAACATATATGCATCTCGGAAACAAGGCTTGGTGAGCTTGTTCTTCTATATGAGGCGTCACAAAAGCTAGGGTGTTCTCTTAATGTAGAGAATAGTCAACTCAGAGAAAGGTTGCATCTAGTTCATGCCAAAATTAGTGAATTCGAAAGTCAGCTGGATGAAATATGCCAAAACTGGGATAAAATGTTCTCTTCTCTCTCAAATAGTGTGGAAGCTCTTTACAGAGAAGTTGGTGAAAGAGGTGAAAGAGGATCAATTCTTGAAGGTGAATGGAACTCATTTGTTGAAAAAATTGTTCAGGCAGTTGGAAAGCTGGATGGATCTAGTAAGAACTTATGCTCCTTTGATTCATCAGCTGGCTTCAACAATAGCCTTGAAGTAGGTGCTCGCATCATTGCTTCTATTGATGGTGCTATTAGCGTAATTCAAGCTCAGCAGGAACACCTTAAGGCTACTGAGAAGGACCGTGAAGATATCTTGAGTACGTACACGGAATTGAATAAAGAGTTCAACAGTTTGCGAGAAAGGAATGAGATGGCTATTGGTATTTTGGACAAGATCTACAGGACCCTGACGAAAGTTGCTGAATCTCATGGCTCTGCAGAAGGAAACGAAGCTGTTTTAGACAATGAGAATCAGATGGATCCTCTAGATTCTGGGGTTGATGTTATATTGCAAGAACTGGAAAATTTAGTAGAGGAGAAAATGGAACTCCAATCTTTTAATAACAAGCTCAACTCAGACTTAATGGCTAGAGTGAGAGAAATCGATGAACTGAACAGAACATATCTTGATGCAGATACTGTTCTGAAATTCTTTGAGGATGCTAAACGAGCTTTTAAGCTGGATAGTTCGAATACTTTCACAGATGAACCTTTATTACACCTCAAGTCTTTGATCAATGCTGTTATTCAGAAGTACAATGAAGCTGAGGAGCAGATAAGCCTGTCTATGAAAACTTTCGCGTCTAGTGAAATGCACTGCAGGGATTTGCATGAAGAAGTAAATCACTTAAGCTTCTTACATGCTCAGTTTGAAGTTGAAAAYGTTGTGTTGAAGGATAGTTGGAAGACAGTCAATGAAGATCTTCTTGCTCTTCGCTCAGAGTTATTGGAGAAAGTTGCTGAACTTGAACAGTCAGAGCAGCGGGTTTCATCTCTCAGAGAGAAGCTCAGCATAGCTGTTACAAAGGGTAAAGGTTTGGTTGTGCAGCGTGACAGTCTCAAACAATCCCTTGCCGAGACATCCAGTCAGTTGGAGAAATACTTGCAGGAGTTGCAGGCGAAAGATGTTAGGATTCATGAGCTTGAAGCTAAAATTAAGAACTACTCAGAGGCTGGTGAGCGCATGGAAGCTTTGGAATCTGAACTTTCATATATTCGTAATTCAGCTACTGCATTGCGAGAATCATTTCTTCTTAAGGACTCCGTTCTTCAGAGAATAGAAGAGATTTTAGAAGATCTTGAACTACCAGAGCAGTTTCATATAGGAGGTATTATTGAAAAGGTTGATTGGTTAGCAAAGACAGTCAATGGAAATACTCAAACTCTGCCTGAATGGGACCAGAAAAATACTATTCCTGCAGGATCATATTCTCGTAGTGGATACGTTGACAGCTGGAAGGAAGAGACACAACCAAATCAAAATTCTGTTGATGAGTTTAGGAGAAGATATGAAGAGCTGCAAAGCAAATTCTTTGCATTGGCAGAGCAAAATGAGATGCTTGAGCAATCTTTGATGGAAAGAAATAACCTTGTGCAGCGGTGGGAGGATACTTTGGGCAGGGTTGATATGCCTTTACAGCTGAGGTTGTCAGAACCAGAGGACAGGATTGAGTGGTTGGGCACTGCTCTTTCAGAGGCTAAGGATCGGTGTAATGCTCTCCAGCAGAGGATTGATTACCTGGATACTCACTGTGGATCATTAAGTCATGATCTGAAGAAGTCTCAGGGTAGAATTTCAGAACTTGAGTCAGCATTTCAATCGGCTATTGTGGAGAAAGAGTTGCTTTTGACAAATTTGGAGATAGTTAATCATAAATATGATGAAGCAGCACAAAAGTTGGTACAATGGGAAAGTCAAAATGAAGATTTCCTCAAGGAAATATGTTCATCGCAGGAAAAATTGGACCAAAAACTTGCAGATATGGACCGCCTTAATAATTTTGAAGTTGAAGTGAGACGATTGCAGGATTTGATTAGAGATGCCCTTCAGGATTCTTGTACAGATGATTTAGACTTTGCTTCTGATAGTATCAAAACTTTTGAAAAGTTGCTGAAGATACTTATAGAGAAGTATACGGCACTTTCGTTAGGTAATCCTGTTAATTTGGATGCTACTGACGTGAATATCAGGGAAGAGCTTGGTCTGAAATATTCTGAAGAGAGAATAGGAGATTCAAGAGACACTGAGGAGGAAAAGGTACTGGCCCTAAGCAAAAAGGTCGAGAATATTTTGGGTGAATTGATGCACTTGAAGGAGGAGAGAGACAAATACCAAGAAGATAATCAATCTCTGGTTCGTGAAATTGAAGCATTTGATATAAAGAACAATGAACTGCAGCAGCTCCTTAATCAGGAGGAGAATAAGTCGGCTTCTTTGAGAGAGAAGTTAAATATCGCAGTTAAGAAAGGGAAGTCATTGGTGCAACAGCGGGACAGTATGAAACAGGTTATTGATGAGGTCAATACTGAAGTAAAGCGCCTGAAGTATGGGATTAGTCTTCATGAAAATGCTATTGCTGAATATGAGCAGAAGATCAGGAACTTGTCTACCAATCAGGAGAGATTGGAAACCACTGAATCTGAGTGTGGTCTGCTGAGAGATCGTTTAGAAGAAACAGAGCACCGTTTGCATGAGAAAGAGAACTTGTTAAGTGTGATACTTAATAGTTTAAAGGATATTGATCTTGATGTTGATTTTAAACTTGGAAATTCACTGGAAAATATGGAAGCAATTAGTAAGCGATGCCATGATCTTCGTACTGCTTTAGATTCTTCTCAGCAAGAGTCAAGAAAATCGAAGAGAGCAGCTGAGCTGCTACTAGCTGAGTTAAATGAGGTTCAAGAGAGAAATGATGGCCTTCAAGAAGAGCTAGCAAACATTGCTGCTGAGCTTTCACAAATTTCCAGAGAAAAAGAGTTATCTGAAGCAGCAAAATCTGAAGCTCTTGCACAACTTGAGAAGTTATCTGCTCTTCGATCTGAAGAAAGAGATCATCACCTAGCTGAAGTCACTATGTTACGATCTAGTGTGGAGCTACTCAGGGATGACCTTTCTGTTGTTGATAATTTAATGGCTGATGTTCTCTCCAAGGGCTTGGAGATTCTGCACAACCTGGAGGCTAGTATTAAGTCATGCATGGAACCAACTAAAGCTCCTCATATAGCTTCATTGCTTGCTTCTGGTGGCATAATTTGCCCTAAATCAGAAAACAAGGTAATATTACATAAAAATTTGCTTCTGGGCTTTTCACATTATATAAGGTTGGTTAGTCCCTCCTTGCACTTTAGTTCCATGAATTATAACCTTCTTAGTTCTCTTTGGTACTAAAACATATTTTTAGTTTGTTCTATATTCTTTTCTTTGTATATTTGTTCTTATTCTCTCTGATAATGTAGTCATGAAACTGAAAGGTAAAGGATACAATTTAAGAAAGAATATAACAACGCAGACATCTTCTCATCGCTTCCTAACTTACTTTTGGGGGAGTTTTAATCTGGAAATTTATCCAGTTTACTGCATTGTGAAGTGAAAATCTATGCTTTATGTTATTCATATATATTCTTAAATATGTTTTTACTTGTTCATAGCTGACCTTCTGTATTAGTGCTTCATCAACATATTGGCATTTCTCTTCTATGATGGCAGTTTGATCACTAACTGCTTCAGTTGTGAGTGATTCACTTTTATCTTTTTGAACAGTTGTGAAGTTCATTAGAACTGATGTTTACAATTAGAGGCTTGGCCCATCTTAACTTCACCTATTTCTTGAATCGTATCTACTGTATTATTTCTGATACAGCCACTCTCATGCTTGGATAGAGGAGATGATGGAGAGTGCAAAGGGCCTAAAGATGGATTTAGCTCAAGCATTTTATTAGAGTGATTTAGATCATATGCAGAGAGTTTATGGTCTTCAATATGTTGTTAGATTCTTTATTTCAGGGAGTTCCATTAATGATTATGATTTTAAGGTGTCAATAGTATTTATATTATTTAGTTAGTGGCTGGAATTTACGATTATTTAGAGTCTTTGTTTAGTAAGTTATTCCTATTTGAGTCTACTTTGGAGTTCTTACTTTCGTAGGGAAGCGGAGAGTATTATGTCTTAGGACGAATTCTAGTTTCGTTAGGATTGGTTATTAGGGATGTTTTTACAATATAAACCCTTTAATGGTTCTTTCTTTTGAGTAGTGAGTTAATGAAGTACTAAGAAGTTATTTGGTTATCCTTGTTACATATTGCCTGTCCTTTTCTCCTCTTCTTCTCTAGTAAGTTACTGCTCAGAGGGTGCTGCTCAGAGCCGCAGAACAGCCTCCTTTCCCTTTCTAATCGGATGGTTCTTTCTCTTGAGCAATCCCCGATCTTTTCCCTCTCTGATTTACTATCAAACTAGAGCTAAAAGCTCTAAATTGGTGAAGTTCTTCCACGCTTATCACAAGACGCTTATGGATTCATGTATCTATGAGCCTTAGTGACTGCATGCCTTTATGATCATGATGCACTTTCCTTGGATGGTTCAAAAACGGAAATAGGTTTTATATCTCCACAAGAAAAGGGCAAGGGTTTATTACATAGCGCTTCTCATGGAATGGGCTAGGTATGTTGTGCTGCTTGGAAGTGGGGAGAAATGATCAAGGGTTCTTAACCCATTTGGATTTGTGCTGTAAAGAATATGGCTGATGTTAATTGATAATGGAAAAACTTACTGAAATCATGTAATAATGCTAAATCTGATTACATAATGATTTAATGCTACGAAATCATAGTTCAGTTGCTAGAATAGGGAGGGAAAAATGAAGAAGTAGAAAAAAAAACAGAGAATGGGATCCCATGGCATTGTCTCTAGGGTTGGAGAACCTCGGGAATTCCCTATAAACAGTTGATTTATATCTAAGGGTTCACTGGCACCACACAATCCCAAGTTATTAGCAAAAAGTTATAGAGAATTCTACAACTGAAAAACCATCTAACTTATGAGTAGATAACTACATTATTTATAGGCTCCAAGACCTTTCCGATTCTATATGGGTTACTTGAACTTTGATTCTTAAAAGGAAATAAAGATCTTCAATCACTAAACAAAGCAAGTTAATGAGAGTAACTAATTTGGTGCACAATATTCTGAAATATTGAAGTTACTGCAAAACTAAGAGAATTATCAAAATATCCTAGACTACTAAAATCCATAGAACTGTAAAGGAACTATTAGTAAATTTCCTATAGAACTTAACATTCAAGGTTTAAACTAGGTTGATGTGTCAATAACTGTTGAAACCTCTCAATCCCTTGCATCAGCAATAGGATGTTAGCCATATAGTCACTAAAGTGGCTAAAACAACGTGTAGATAAAATAATTAGGAGACAATGTGGCTGTAAAAGAAACTAAATTGGGGAGGAGAAAAAGCTCAAGTAACAGAAGAAGGAAAAGATATAATGAAGTTATCTGCAAAGTTGGCAAAGAAATTAATTTTTTGGCAACTAATAACCACAATATGAATAAAGTGAGTGCAAGCGAGATGATGATGTGGAGATGGATCTATTGTTGCTTCTTTTATTTGAGTTTTTTAAGTACTTTGATATTATGGATCAATTTGTGGTATGATAAAAATCTTAGGATTTTGTTTTCCCTGTGCAATATTTTCAGGTTTTTATGGCAGAAATTGGTTCTCTCAAAGAAAGGTTAAGCAGACATTACACTATGTTATATGAAGAAGCCAGCCATATGTCTGAAGTGGTCAAGAAAATTTACAGAGATGTGGCCTCTCTAAAGCAGGTCTCTGAAGCCAGGGAGAGTGATCTTGTGCAGTTAGATACCATAGTTAAGGAGAAAGATTGCCAATTGTTCATTGCGCACAGAAATATTTCCTTACTGTATGAGGCTTGCAATGTTTCAATCATGGAAATCGAGAATTGGAAAGCCCACCAAGCTGGGAATGGCTTGGTCACTGAGGCTCAGCTTGTCAACTTCAAATCTCACGCTGATGTTCATGCAGCAAATTCTTGGCCTAGGGAGACTCCGCTGTTGCTCGAGTCATCAACTTCTGAGGATGATGTGAGGACAATCAGAGAAAAGTTATCGTCAGTTGTCAAGGACTTGATTAATATGCAAAAGGAGATAGTAGAAGACAACCGGAAGGAAATGAAGACTGTTATAATGAACCTGCAGAAAGAACTTCATGAGAAGGACATCCAGAGGGATAAAATATCTACTGAGTTAGTTAATCAGATCAAGGAAGCTGAAGCTGCAGCGAGAAACTACTTTCAAGACCTTCTATCAGCAAAGTCTATGGCAGATCATTTACAGAGCCAAATAATTGTGATGCAGGAGGAGCGTACAGCACTGGCAAATAGGGTCGAAGAACTAGAAGATCGGGAAGCAACCTTTATTGACTTGGAGCACAGAGTTGCCTCATTGACAGATGCACTGGCGGCAAAAGAGCAAGGTCTTTGTTGCTTTTGTGTTACATATTTTTGTATTAATAGCTTTTATGATATCTGCATTCTGATGTAAGCTTCAGTTTAAGTTCCTTTTTTCCCTTTCAGAAACTGAGGCACTCATGCTAGCACTCGATGAGGAGGAATCTCAAATGGAGGAGATGTCAAATAAAGTTGGAGAACTTGAAAATTCTTTGCAGCAAAAGGCTAGAGACTTAGAGAAACTTGAAGCTTCTCGTGCTAAGGTTGTGAAGAAGCTTTCTATTACTGTCAGCAAGTTTGATGAGTTACATCAATTCTCTGAAAGCCTCCTCTTCGAGGTGGAGAAGCTCCAGTCACAGTTACAGGAGCGGGATGTAGAGATATCTTTCTTAAGGCAAGAGGTTACTAGATGCACCAATGAAGCACTTACAGCGTCCCAGATAAGCAACAAATCAGATGAAAGTCACGAATTCTTGATATGGCTCGATATGATGGTTTCTCGGGTCAGGGTGCATGATATGCATTTTGAGGATACTAAAATTAATCAGGTGAATGAGCGTAAACAATTATTACAGAAGCAGGTCACTTCTATCATATCCGAATTGGAGGAACTACGCCTAGCYGCACAAAATACTGATTCGCTTTTGCAACTTGAGCGTGGTAGAGTAGAAGAATTGACACGAAAAGAAGAATTTCTTGAGAATTCTTTGCGTGAGAAAGAGTCTCAATTGATTCTGTTGAAACCTGTGGCTGATTTGGGGCAAGCAGCGAGTACAGCTTCTGAAATTATGGAAGTTGAACCAGGGGTATGCCATTTGAATTATTGAGTGCTTTCCTCTTAGAGAAATGCCTCAAGTAATATATCTTGTGTGCAGTATATTGGTGACCTGTCATTTATTTTTCGGGAGACTAGAAGCTCCTTACTTTYTCGATTTTCATTCTGAAATTAATGACTTTCTGATATCTGTATTCTGCATGTTATGTTTGACAAACATCTGTTCTGGACAAATTCGATCTGAGACGTCACTAGGTGGAGACATTTTCTGTTTTTCCTGTCTTTGTCTTGTTTCTGCTTCTCTCTCTCTATCATCAGTTTTTTTGGTTCAATTGTATACTGCTTACACAGAAACCATATCCTAGAATGACATGCAATTCTTTTATCGTGACCATACATTAGAAAATGTTGAGTTAGATATTTAATTTGGATTATAGTAGTACCTGCTAGTATATATTCTAGAGACAAATTTATTCTGCATAATATCAATGGTGAAATGTGAAATTATCTYGCACAACTGCTTAAATATCTTGGATTTTTAAATTTGGTTTTATTAAATTTGAGCAATCACTCATACGTTATACTATTTCTGCCCCAGTACTCTACTTTGTTATTTTACAAAAGGAATTGGACAATGAATGGTTTGATGTATCCTGAATGACATATTTGTACTTGTGCTTCAACAATGTGACTTGGATGTTCATTGATTACTTTTTGTATTTTTGAATTAATATAGCATTTTATTGGGTGTACTTGAATTTGTTTGGTTTGGTGTTTTTTGTTTTTTTTTTTTTTCCCTCTTTCTTTTTTCTTTTCTTCTTTTCTTTGTTGAAACATTCTGGTCATTGTCTGTTGTAAGTGGAGTATTCTAGTACTCCAATGACCTTGCTGATTCCTATTGTTGCTTTTGATGTGTGGTCTGATGGAAGCACCGAGTTTCATTCTTGAAATATTCATTCAAGAATTTGAACGAAAAGAGTGCACATACAAGACTAATAGAATAAGCAGGATAGCATAGGATGTTGAGTCAAGAGTCTGGGTTATTGTCTATTGTTGGTGATGTTGATATAGTGCCTATATAGTGCCATAAAATATGAGTAATTGTTCTGAATACAAAAGACCACTCTAGTTGATGTCCTGAGGTCACGATAGTGAAATTTTTATACCTTAGGTTTTACTGCAGTCAACCTGCAATCCTTTAAATAGTTTTTGGCTTTCAAGTTTCTCAACATGTATTTTAAGTTTTCTTAATTTCAAAGTCCGTGTAGTCTTTAAGTACTCAGGCTCCAAGTTTTTATGCAGTTAAGCAGCTGTGTGATAGTTGTCAATTAAGTATGGATGCTTTCTGTTATTGTCGATTAAGTATGGATGCTTTCTCTTATGAGTTTTTGTCTTCTTTTGTTGTCTACCCTAATATGCATCTTTAGTAACTATATCCTGGTTCTAGGTGAAGCTGCTAGGTTTCTTCATGCTATTTCTGTTCTCTCTTTCTCCTTAGAAGCTTGCTGCTATAAATCCAAGTCATTTCCCTTCTAATACTACCATGAGCTTCCTCTAATTAAGCAATATAATTACCTGAACCAGAATTGCTACTGCATGTTTCACACAATGGGCCTCAACGTTCCTTGGTTAGACATCTTCTCTAACCTTTTTGCACTTTGGTGTTGTAGTTTTGAAATGAAAATTTCGTCATGAACTATGTATGTATGTTATGATGTGCAAAGTATCGTGCTTTTAGCTCAGGAATAAGATCAGAAATTTTCATTTCTAGGTTTCTCCAACTTGTTTCTGAGTTGGTGTGAACTGCTTAATAGCAGTATGACGTTTGTCATCTGTATTTGAAGAGCTTCTTCAATTCTTGGGAGCAAAATAATTATGCTAATACTGTCTCAAAATATGGTTGGCTCAAGTTTCAAAGACCGCCTTATACTGTCTATAATTCATCCTTTTTTTTGTCTTTTTCTTGTCTTTATTTTGTTTTGTTAAGTTGTTAATTTTCAGTGCTAAACCCTTGTGGTCTTTTGAACTTAACCTATCATGTTGGCTCATTATTAAGACAGTATCAGGATGATGGTTTATGGAAAGAAACTAATGTTCATGAATAAGGGCTTGATGGTGATTATTGACTCATGTTGATGTTTGAACCCTAAATTAAGGCTCTGTTGATTAAAACTAACCTCTGACGAAAATATGTTAAAGATTTCTCTGCTCCATTTAATCACAAACTTCCAAATACGGAATCAAATTAGGTGTACACGTGTTACTTGTGAAGAAATGTAATGGTTTCCTTATATTATGAAATGAAAGTACTTCAATAAGTCTTGTGTGTAGTCCTCATCCACGCCTCCTTTTTCCTCCTCCCTCCCCCCCCCCCCCCCCCCCTCTCTTTCTATTTTGCTTTGTAAATTTGGAATTCCATCTTAATGACAACTTGTTCCTACATGCTTCTTATGCAGATAAACAAACGCGCTGCCTCTGGAACTGTTGCACCTCTAGTCCGTAGTGGACGCAAAATGAACAGTGATCAAGTTGCAATTGCTATAGATATGGATCCTAGTAATAGGATAGAGGATGATGATGATGATAAAGGTCATTCCACAGTAGTTGTTTATATCTTGATTTCTACTTTATCAAGTTAAATTGCTTAAGAATATTATGAGATCCTTTCTTTGTTTTTGGTTAAAAAAGAAATAATCCTCTGTTTCAGCTCATGATTTCAAGTCATTCACCACGTCAAGAATCATCCCACGATTCACAAGACCAGTAACTGATGTGATTGATGGATTATGGTAATGCGTTAACTCTTCCTTTTGCATTGGTACCAGAGGTATTTTTCAGAATTTGACCTGGCTAAGTTCTCAACTTCCTGTGTTCCTAGGGTTTCTTGTGATCGTGCATTAATGCGACAACCTGCTTTGCGGCTTGGTCTTATTGTCTACTGGGCTATACTGCATGCTCTGCTTGCCACATTTGTTGTTTGATAGTTCTAACAGGTTTGTTATCTTGCATCTCCTTCCTCCGTACTTCCTGGTTTCCCGGACCCACAACACAAAATGAAAGAACAAAAATCAGAATTTCGTTTCATTGTTCACACATTTATGTTTTCCTTGCACATGGTCAGTGTAAGGTGTTTTTTCTTATAAAGTAAAACATGGATTTAATTCCTTGGGGTTGTGAAAGAGGAAAATAGGATCTCATTTTTTATAAAGTAAAACAGGTCAGTGTAAGGTGTTTTTTTTTTTTTTTTTTGGTTATAAAGGAAAAAAAGTAGATCTGATTCCTTAGGGTTATTTCTAATTAATCATTTTGAGTAGGCTCTTGAAGTCCTTAAATTTGATTCGATAAGATGGAGAGATTTTCTAGATTCACTGTAGTCTACAATGTCAGATGAGGTCATTAGTGAATTACAGCATCGGGATAGTTTGTGCTTTTCATTTCTTCATTGCCCCTGCCTACTGTTTTTGTTCTTCTCTTGGTATATGGTACCATTCCTTAGCTGTTGAATATTCATTCCCATCAAGGGGCTACAATACTCTCCACAAGAGAATCCGTGGTTGGGAATGTATCCAGAATAAATCTAGTTAGTAGGGATATTCTTTAGTTCTCTGCCATGCAGCCACCTTGAGCTGAAAATATAGGTGTCAAACCCTCCATATGATCTTGTTCACTTCTCAATGCTGTCCGTGATGGCTGTTTCTTAATTTATTTGGGATGATCTCGTTTCTTCTTCATTTATAGATAAGGGGATGGAGGATGAGAATCAAACCAGGACCTATCGCCTAGGAAGGGGTGCTTCTGACCAACTGTTTTACCACCTTGTCATGGGATACCCAATCTCTATTAACAAATAAACTAGCTCGTTTTCCTTTATTCTTTGTTCATATGCGTGTTTGATTTAAAATAATTTTGCAGGAAGTTACCAATACTGATTGTTTACTCTCTTTGCATTCTTCTCAGATCATAGAATTTTCAGATATGCGCTATGTGTGGAGTTCTCTAGTAAGGTTTCGCATCTTGCAGACAGAAAGCCCGGTTGTATGATAAGTGGGTTCTTCTGTGTAGATTTTTTTGGGACAAAATTCATTGATTTGTTCAGTCAGTAAAATGTGATTTCCCGTATTTGCAGTGAATCACAGATTTGCTGATTGTGCCAATAAGAGAAAATATATCAGTTTTAGAGTACAGATAAAAGGATTGGTTCGATGAATTGAATTGAATGCATTGGCCTATTCCTTTCTGTCTCCCCTTTGAGTGGCAAAGGTTGCTTCAAGTAGTAAAGTAAGGGTTGTAGTTTGTTTTAGCCCTTTATTTTTTGGTAGCTATAGGGCTGTATCCATTATTAGATATGGAAGATCATCAAGAAGAGGGCGATTCATAGTTTCCTTTGATGAAACATCGTAACTATAGGGTATTTGGAATTAATATGAAGGATATTTGAGAAGTAGGGAAATTGTATCATCTGATTTTCTTACCTTTCAGAGTTCTCATGTGACTTCTAATGTCATTATTGAGTTTTTAGAAAAAGAAAAAGGGGATGCCGAATGTAATGGTACTTCAGTTCCAGTTATCAACTTTCGATTGATTATATTCAGTCTCATATTAAAATAAATGCTTGATAATCGAGGTCATATAAGTTACAAAATTCTCTTATCTCTAAAATCACGTATTATGAACATCATAAAAAGAGATTAAAATCGTTGCCAGCGTTTTTCTTTTGGCTTTGTCGCACGAGGATATTGGGAGGTTCCAACTGTGGTTGACCCTTTGTGTTGACAGAATTAATTTCTCTAGATGATTGTATTTATTTTTAAGGAAGGAGAGTGTTGAATCATTTACACTAATCAAGAAGTTTGGATAAATCGTTACAAATATTTGACACTTCATAACTAAGTCCCTTTTTGCAAAATCTCAATGGCAGTAGGGGATTGGATTCATCTACCAGTAGAACGGCGAGTTGAAAGGCAGCAGGTCAGGACACAGAAGACAGAATGACAAGAAGAAGAAAGGGGCATTGTTTTATTCGGCTAGGGCATTCCTTTGGAGATGAATCAAGTGTTCGATTGAGGAAGTACATCTTTGGGTTGGCTCAATCATGTGTTAGAGAACCTGAAGTTTAAGTGCTTTGAGGGATTTGGTCAAATATATACAAGTTTCTCAAGGCTGTTAATAAAATGCTACAATTCATTGAATAAATTCTCAAAGTTATCCTAATAGGTTTGTACGAATATGCTTTGTATTAAATGACATTACTTTTATTGTAAATGATGCATAGAATAATCGATGGCAAACCACCAGTGGGTTCATATGTTGCCCTCGGAAGAGCTATCCATGAAGAAATACTAGAGTAAGAATTGCACTCCCAATCTGGAGATTTATAAGAAAAGTGCGAACTTAATTCTCGAAATCCTTAACTTGATCATCAAAATTCTTTATATTACCTTTACAGTTACCTTCGAACCTTCTTATTTCAAAGTGCTTGACCTCCACTCCTTTTGCTTCTCCATCTGAAGTAAGGTCAGCCAATATCCTCCCCACAATAGGTGCCATCTTGAATCCATGTCCAGAAAAGCCTCCAGCAATCACTACATCCTTCTCTAATTCCCCTTTCAAGAAATCAATCACGAAATCCTCATCAGGAGTCATCGAATACATGCAAGACTGTGTCATGACTGGCCCATTTGAGTCGATCAGGTCCCCGAATCTGCCTCTCAGCCATTGCCTCAATGCATTTACCATACCAGGCGCTGCGCTCCATGTTCTCTTGTCTGGGTCACAAGGGCGGCCTCCGTGCACCGCGATCTTGATTAGACCGGGGAACTCCAATGAAGGGGTTCCATAGATATAAGGCTCACCATAACTAGCAAAAGTTGGGAAACCACTTTGAATCTTGAACTCAGCATCATGCCCTTCTTTGATTTTCCAATAATATACCGTCGTTTCCAGTGGTTGTATCGGCAATGTTTTCCCTGCGACTGTCTTAATCAACTTCGCAATCCAAGCCCCAGCTGTCACAATACATTTTTCACCCCGAAACTTCTTGCCATTTTTTGTGCTCACCATAACGCAGCCATGTGTTTGATCTTTCTCTATGTCTATGACTTCCATGTTATCCCTAAGGATTGCACCATTTTTTATTGCCAGTGCTTGAAACATGGAAACTGCCTTGGTGGGCTTGATAACACCACCATGCTCAGTAAGCACACCAATCCAGTTTTCTGGTATTTCAAACTTACCGCAAAGTTCTTTCCTCACTTGACTAGGGTCAAGAACTCGGACCGGGATCGAGTCCTTCCGGCAGCTGGAGATGACTGCTTGGAGAGCCTTGTTATCTGATGGACCCATGTCAAATTGCGATGTCTTAAAGTAAACCTTGTAACCTATTTCAGCTTCAGCTTCTTCCCATAGTTTTACAGATTCTAGGACCATCTTGGCATAGTAGTCTTCGGGATAAGTTGCACGTATAGTTCTTGATTCACCATGGGAGGATCCACGGTGGTGCAGGAAATCAAATTGCTCGATTAAGAGTGTCTTTTTACCTCGTTTAGCTGTTTGATAGGCTGTAGAACTCCCCATAATTCCTGCCCCTATCACTATTACATCAAACATGTCGCAGGAATTTTCCATTGAAATCGTTCCCTAATCCTTTCTGTAGAGGCACTGAGGTGAAAGATCAGAAGGATGCAATTGCAGTGATCGCTTTGTCTCGCAATCACTCTCTGAACCAAGTATAAACACGGCCCAGTGAAAGGAGATATCCTTGCATAATATTCTTGTCCATATGTGGAACTCAATTAATGTGCTGAATAGCTACGCCGAAACTGCAAACATTGAAAAAGCCTTTCAAAATTCACTTATTTGTTTCTTTTTTTATTTTTATTATTAAAAAAAGAAAAGTGATAGTAGAGTACTCGGTTCCGCTATGGACATGCCATTATTATTTTTCACAAACCAGCTCTAATTTATAGACCTTGACTCAAAAATTAGCCGCACATCTCCACAACAACAATTTAACGTTTATTTTGTAATATAACATTTCTTTATCTATTTTACCCTATAAACTTTTCTCTATTTTTTTTTTTCATACTAACTTCATACAGAAAAAAAAAAACAATATCAATAAGATATTTAAATAGATATGGTACTAATTTGCTTCTCTTGGATTAAATTGAAATATATTTCCATTATATAAGATTCGGGATATATATGTTTAAGAAATTCTTTATTGGAAAAAGGGGGAAAAATGAAATTTATGAGATTTAATGTACTCTGTAAAGGACAACATTTCAAACAGAAAAATCGTCTGGTGGAATCTTAAAGATTTCCAATGAGTTCCGACTTTTGAACTGTCAGTTTTGTTCTTATATGCAACTAGTTATGCACGTGATATGACGTTGCCAAGATATTACTAWAAAAATGTACGCCGTTGCTAGGAACCTTCGCTTGTTTCTTGCACCTTAAATGCAAATATTTGTTGTTATAAGAAACCTTATTGGCTGTAGCTCTAACAGTCTTGCACTATTAGGACGCCATATTCCTAATCGTACACACCTTTTCTTTTTCCCAATAAATGTGTCTAAGAACAGGTCACAAAAAGTAAAATTTGAATACTAAAATTGAAAATTAGGGTGTGAAAAGTAATCTATCTTTTTAACATCCAAAATTTATTTTTATATATTTAAATCTAAAGGTTGAATTTTATTAAATCATTTGATTATCAATTTGGTAAGAGCATTTTTATGCTTTTATTACTTTTTAAATTATTTATACTTATAGTCAATTTATATTATTCATATAAATAGAGGAAATAATCTAATAAATAAAAGGTTATTAAATTCATATTTGATCGGTGATAAATTAACATCTTGTCACTTAAATGTATAAAAGGGAATAAGAAACACTTAAAATAACAAACAATCTTAATACAATTAAATTTTTAATTTGTTCAAATTTAAATGTTTAATTGGGTTAACAAATGGTCCTTAGTTTAAATTTCATGCCCAAAATTCGGGGCACCAAAGATTTGGAGTCCCATTTGCAACTTAAGTTTTTCCTAATGGCACAAGTCCTCTTACAGTAGAGTTGATGTGATRTCCGGGCCAAATGGTCATTTTGTAAAATCTAATCTTAAATGGGATTTAAGAAGAAATATTAAAATAAATAATGAATAAGTAAAATAAAATAATATTAAAAAAGAGAGAGAATATGATGACTATTAGGATTTTAATATAAAATCTCATATTTCTTCTATATTTCTATTATTCAAGATGTCGGAGGCAACCTATAGGATTGGCCCTAGAGGTCAGAAACAAGGAAGATCTTCGGCATTAGAAATCAATTTTTGTAGCAAACAAAGTAGAAGGCTACATAGGTGATTATTCAATGTAAGTGGAATGACCCTCTTTATCTAATTTTCGGTTAAATTTATTGTTAATTTTTTATAAGAGTTGGATTGAATTTGTGGTATGAAAGTTATGATTATGTACCACATGTATATAAGGGTTATGAAAATTGATTGTTTGTTTGGTGACATTATCTGATTTGGGCTTTTGGGAGAATATGTTCAGCTATATCTAATTATCCAAGAAGGATGGACAAAAAGCTATAATTTTATCTGTCTGGTCGTCCTAGCGGGAGTGCAACTAAGTCTAAATTCAAGATCTGACCCAATTGTCTTAGTTTGATCTTATCCCAAATTTGTTTGATTATTATTAGTTACTTTTGCAATATGATTTAGATTATAACTAAATTAATTATTCTAACTCCTTTTAGCCAACAAATTAATTTACGATTATGTTATTTAGGTAATTAATAATCACATATATATAACCAAATGAATATTAAAAAATTTCCTAATTATAAAACTTTTATAGTGTTAACGTCCAAATTCTCCTATAATCACATTTTACGAGATTTCCTATTATGGATGATAGCTAGTAAAGATTTAGGATTTTACACATATGGTATTTGGTCACTAGCTCTATCCTATGCTGGATCACCATAACCCTCATAAACTTTGGTGCCAATTTCCATTTTGTTGCCTCCACTGGCATTGGCTCTTTATTGTCATTCTTTGCTTTGCCTAGCAAAGGTTCATGTTCTGTGGCTAAGTGAAGCTGGCCTTAGGCCTTCTCCTGATTGTTTTTTCTTTTCTTGTTTATTTGTTATTTTAATTGATGACCATCCCTGCAAATGATTTTCGCCCATTCGTTTGTTCATTGCCTTAAGTCTTCGGTCGTCGATTCCGAAATAAGTCTATTTCTTGAACAATGAAAATTGTACATATGTTGTCCACCTTTCTAATTTCCCTTCTCTTTTTTTTTTTTTTTTTGAGGTTAGTTTTCTAATTATGCCACTCTAGCAATTGTGACTCCTCTTTTTCTTTTATGCCTCCTTTTGCCAACTCGGTTTAGAACAATTGTAAACTATCTTATTATTTTCATTAAGCTAACCGATTTCCATTTTTTGATGACAAAATCTGATTTAGACCTCAAAAATATTTTGACACTTTGAAACTAATTGTATTAATATTTCCTCTTCTTTCTCTTTCTTAGGTGTGACGTTGTTTCTATTCTCTTCTATTTTTATTCCCCTTACTTATGTCTCTCTTTGTTTTAGACGAAAACTATTTACATACTAATATTAATGTTCTCAACTAGTTGTCAAAAACAGTAAAAGTTTGATCGGCAATGTTTATTTTAAACCTTATTCAATCCCATCTAAAGGGGGGTTGTTCCCCTTACTGGTTAAAGTATGC
This sequence comes from Rhazya stricta, assembly GCA_001752375.1. Classification (NCBI taxonomy): domain Eukaryota; kingdom Viridiplantae; phylum Streptophyta; class Magnoliopsida; order Gentianales; family Apocynaceae; genus Rhazya; species Rhazya stricta. The sequence continues at coordinate 197,404 of MEJB01000014.1, read as the reverse complement.
TCACTCCACCCCTCTTCTTCCTTCAGAACAGGAAAGCCTCTGCATGTGAGTTCGTGGATAACATCTGGGGATGAGCACTTAAAATTTGAGATAATAGACTAGTTAGGATTTATTTTTAATTTTATATTAGAATCTTGTATTATTATTTGGATTATTTAATCATTATAGATATATAAGACTAAATGTCTATGAGAATTAAAAGATTTTTATTTTTGTTTTTAGATTCAAAGTGTTAAAAAGCTCGATATGTAAGAAGGCCTTATATTCTTTAGGGAAAACATAGAAAATACAATCATGCTACGTCCTAGATTCGGGTATATATTGGTTTTAGGGCTATTTAGTGGTATTAGAGCCTAAGATTTTAAACAATTTGGTTAGAAGTAAGTTATGAAAACCTAGATACGAGAATTAAGCTATGAAACCTAGGTTTGAGATGGTTTTTTTTTACATATTAGATAGTAAGTATGCGACCATTCGATATATTATATGTCTAATTAATTAACTGTATGAGAATTAGGTGTATTTAACTATAGTTACCTCATACTAGTCGATGTGAAGGACAAGGTTAGGTCATTATTTCTCTTAAGGAATATATAAGGTATTTTTATATCTGTGTTGACAATATATATATA
>MEJB01000014.1:90892-196497 GCA_001752375.1 Rhazya stricta | reverse complement strand
GGATTTCTCAGATCCCGACGGTCATAGATCACCCTAGGAAAGCTGCTTCCTTAGTAGATCTTCCCAAGTATTCTACATCAGATATACTTACAAAATCTCAGAATTACTTTCACAAAGTTGATTATTCTTCTGAAATTCCTAAACTGTACTCTAAATGTAACACCCCCAGATTAAGAACTGTCTTAAGCTGAGAATGTTACCGACTTAATTCTCATATATTTAAAATCTTAGCGAAAGCTTTTGACAATAAAGGAATAAATTTTAAACTTTCAACAAGTTCATAAATAAATAAAAAATTTAATTAACATAACGACTCTTGGGTATCAAAGCGTGCTCCCAAATGRTCTCCATGCACTATYTGGTTAATCACCACCTGAAACGTAAAATAAGRGAATAAGGGGTGAGCTACTAAGCTCAGTAAGCAAATCCCATATATGAATGCATGAATAATGCCCTATATGTCATAAGTTATAAAATTTCACTTTCTCAATAAAAGCTTTCTAAATATTTCTATTTCATAAACTTTCTCATAAAAACTTTCCTTACAAAATGTAAGAACTTTTCAAACATTTCCATTCCTTTAAAGTCATGAGCTCACTTGGTGTAATGCTTAGCCATTAAGCTGTACAGTGGACCATTATTCTTTGGAACCCGATCACATTTTCTACCGGTAAAACCGCAAAGCGGTTAACATTACCTAATTTTTTTCTAAACATCACCTCATAAGAGGTGAACATTACATAATTTCCCACCCTACAAGAGGGTTAGGTCGGGTGCGCCGGTCCTCTATGCCCCATTTTCCACTAACATCTTTCATGGCTTTCTCTTTAGACCCGTTTTTCAAAATCCTTAACATTTGGAAATCATTCATCATAAAAATAACATCTTYAAAAACTTCATTCCTCAAAACATTTACTTTTTCAAATTTTATTCTTTAAAAATATTTCCTTTCGTGAATGTATGATTATGTCCATACAAGAGAAAATGCAACTAGTGCAATCTGCATACTCATGGACCACATGAACCCTTAACTTAAAATTTCTAACATGTCAATGAGTAATAATATTCACATATTGGAAAAAATATTACATTATACACATAAAAGCAATTATCAATTCACATTCAATTCACATGAGAAGATTCAATCATAATAATAATACACTCGTATCATAATTAATGAGAATGTGGTGATTTTCAAAAATTCACTTCAATATCCATTATGAATTCACATTCAATTCACATAGAGATTCAATCATGATAACAGCACACTTGCATCATAACTAAATGAGAATGTTGGAATTTACTTACGTAGAACTCGGATTCATTACTCATTCAATTCACCTAAGAGCAATTTAATTATAACAACAATACATATACGTTAATGAGCGAAATTTACTTACGTAGAACTCGGATTCATTACTCATTCAATTCACCTAAGAGCAATTTAATTATAACAATAATACATATACGTTAATGAGAATGTGARAATTCACTTACATATAGTCCTTAGTAAATTTGTTTACTTTCGCTGGYGGGGTACCTTGGTTGCTCACAACGTTAATGTGCCATAGTATCCTAATTTATTACACAAAGGATATTCATTTGAAATTTGTTTAACCAAATACATTCATTTAACACAGGTATTTTYCGTTAATACCTTCATCTTTTTTCCTATGGTGACCTTAACTAATAATTTCTTAAGATGAATTTCCATGTCAATAAAAATCGAACTACTAGTAGTACAATTTAATTTTATCCTTCCTAATTTGTTCTTAAAATAACAATAATAATCATAATCACAATATATATTATTTTGTCATACAATCCTAAATTTCACCCTAAATTATATTCCAAYATATTTCTAGAATTATATCCTCCTTTTACTCAATTGTACTAACTTAAATTTTAATTAAACGTATTCCATATTTTATTTCTTAATTATTATTACATAATACAAAACTTAGGCTATTCGGTTAATTTAAATAAAGAAACTAAGGATTCACCTCGAATCCCAAACCTTAGTTGTGGTATCGAGTCTAAGATGGGATGGTGTCAATCATCCTGGGGAAAGAAATATGCTACGGGCGTGCAAATGGCGATCCTGGTCGCGCAAGTGATGCGCGCGCGCTACTGGCTTGAGTGGATGGCACACGGTGCCCGGTTGCTTGGTCCTTAGGTCGCTTGGGCACCTGGGTGCCTGGGTGTTTGGTTGTTGGGCGTCTGGGCTCCTGGTCGCCTGGCCGTATTGTTGCTTGGGCGTCTGGTAACCTGGGTGCCTGGGCCCCTGGTCACCTAGTCGCTTGACGAGAATGGAGGAGATGGAGTGGCGTTTGGCATTGGTAGAGAAGGGGGGAGAGAGAGACAGAGAGAGTGGGAAGGCCGGCATCAGTGAGGGTAGAGGGAGGAGACGGCGGTGGTGAGGGGGTTAGGTTTTATGTTTAAGAAAGAAGAAGAATAGTCATCTTCTTTAGGTTATATATATATTGAAAGCTAACTTAACCCTAGCTAAAATTTCTTCGTGGGTCATTTTTATTACTTAACCACCTAAGCCCAACTAAATTAAAATCTATTAGTTTTCTTCTGTCCCAAAATTGAACTCCAAATCCAGTTTTAGATTTGAATAAGAAGAAGATGGGCTCTGACGGGTCAAGTCTAAATTAATTAACTAAGATTTCTAATTAAAATAAAGTGATAAAATTTTAACTTTAAATAAACATACTCACACATTAACACATAACAAATAATAATCAAGGAAATAATTATTTACTTCTGATTGGAACATCGAACGTTACGACCTCCAAATCCTTTCGCCGTAAATTAATCAATTTACTGACAATCATGAATACAATCTAATTAGTGAATTAGAACATAAATTTTATATATATATAAAGTTCGAAAGGAAAAACAAAAACTAAATCTTAGGTATTGCACTAAATCCCCTTCTGGTAGTGAACCTATTAGTCCTTCATTTTCTACTGTTACCGAAAATGCCCAACATGAATTAAATATGATTTCAAAAGATTTTCAATCAGATAAAAATATGTTACATAATTATTTTTATTCAAATGAAAATTCTAATAAAAAAATTGGTTCTTTCAAAAATTCCTTTCTRAAAGAAAATAAATCCAAGAAAAATATTATGATTTTRTAATTTCAAGTAAGTTACACATCTTATTTTTTTTATTGGTTTGAAATTTACTATATTATTCCGAATAAAATTAAATATTCTTTTTCATCTATCTAGCCTATTACAACTCCATCTAAGAAAATCCTTGAGTGACAATCACTTTCTGCCTCTCATAAAATCCAAGCAAATCATCTACCTCTTCATGGTATAAAAATAGATCATCTAAGAAAGTCTGTAGAAGCTTTTCCTTATAAAACTCCAATAGATGATGTTCTTAAAAATACCAAAAATACTATAACTCAAAATAATTTTACAAATACACATTTGAATACCATAGGAAAACAGCTCCATAAGATTGAAAAATCTTTACCCATAATTTCTGAAAAATCCATCATTTTTGAAAATTCTCCTTCGAAAGAAGAAAAGAAATCTATTAAAAATCTTATTTTTAAACCATTTTCTATCTTTGATTCTAGTGTTAAAATAATTAGAGATAATAAATTAGAATTTTCTAGAGCCATCCAAGATCAACTAAGTCGTATAGACTTATCCTCTGCCTCTAGTAAAATCATTCCAGATTCTACTTCTGAATCCAATAAGATTAATGTCTTAGAAGAAAATTCTTCTTCAGACACTGATTAAACATTGGAACAATTCCAACCTCAATCCACATCGATTCCTAGCATCAATCCCATGACTTGGCAGTCATCTATCATTCCTGTTCCAAATTCCCCAACTGTTCCAGATATTACTATAGTAAAACCCATATCCCAATACTGTTTCAATGCCTCATTTGTTTATGATTGGAACATAAACAATTTATCTGATTATCAAATTATTAGTTTTCTCCAGCAGATGACTGTGGCAGCAAATGCTTACAAAATCCAGTTAGGAACCGAGGATAGAAGCTATAGCTGAGCTCCTTATCGCTGATTTCTTTGGCCAATTAAAAGGTTGGTGGGATTACTATCTCATTTCTAGACAGCGACAAGATATACTTAATGCTATTAAGACCGATGAAACTAGTAACTTCATCATGGAAGCCAATGGCCGACCTATTTCAGATGCCGTATCAACCCTAATCCTTTCTATCTCCTTCCATTTCATTGGAGATCCTTCACATCTAAAAGATAAAAATGCCGAATTATTATCAGATCCTAGATGCCAAAAACTTAGTGAATTCCARTATTATAAAAATACTTTCCTCACTAGGYTCATGCTTAGAGAAGATTCCAATCGACCCTTTTGGAAAGAGAAATTCCTTGCAGAACTACCTCATCTCTTAGGAGAAAGAGTTAGGAATAAACTCCGTGAAGAAACAAACAGAAAAATGATTCCTTATCACCAGCGAACTGATTAGTCAAATTAATAAAGAAGGTCTAAAATTATGTCAAGATATTAGGCTTCAGCAAACCCTTAAACGAGAACTCAAATAGTCTAAAAAGGAGTTAGGAGACTTCTGTAGACAGTTTGAAAATCTCCCAGAAGAATCCTCCCATTGCAATGGCAGTTGCAGTAAACCCTTTTTGTCTAAATACCATAGGAAATCTTATCATAGCAAATATAAGAAATCCTTAAAACCACCTAATGATTTTTATGGAAAACATTTTTGTAAATATTCCAAAAAACCCTCTTATGATAGAAAACCCAAACAAAATAAATCTTCAACAAATCTTAAAGATGTTAAGTGTTTTAAATGTCATAAAAAATGACACTATTCTAAATACTATAAGTTTTCTAAAAAATTAAATAAACTTCATTTAGATCCAAAAATTTACGAGAAAATTACAAATATTCTGGTTGATTCTGACTCTGATTCTTCTAAATCCTCATTTTCTGAAAAAGCCCTTCAAATTGATAAAATTCATACTTCATCATCTTTTGAAAACCTCGATTCTTGTGATTATTCTTTAAATGTTCTTACCAAAAAACAACAAACTCTTTTAGAAAACGTTAAATATATTTCTGATCCTGTTTTAAAAAATAATATTTAGAAAAAATTCTGAGTTCAATTTCTGATAAAAACCTTTTCCAAAACCTTCTATTCTACCGTCTACTTCTACAAATTGTAATACTTGAGATTTAGTTTCTATTTTTCTTTTCAAACTTTATACATATATAAATATACAATTTATGTTCTAATCCATTAAATTGATTGTATTCATGATTGTTAGTAAATTGATTAATTTACGGCGAAAGGACTTGGAGGCCGTAACGTTTGATGTGCCATCCAGAAATAAATAATTATTTTATTGATTTATTATTTGTTATGCGTTAATATGTGAGTATGTTTATTTAAAGGTGAAACTTTATTACTTTACTTTAATTAGAAGTTTTAGTTAATTAATTTAGACTTGACTCGTTAGAGCCCGTCCTCTTATTCAAATCTAAAACCGGGTTTGGAGTTTGATTTTGGGCCAGAAGAAAACTAATAAATTTTAATTTAGTTGGGCTTAGTGGTTAAGCAATAAAAATGGTCCACGAAGAAATTTTAGTTAGGGTTAAGTTAGGCTTCAAAAAAAAATATTTAAAGATGAAGATTACTATTCATCTTTTTCCCAAAAAAAACCCAAAACCTAAACCTCCTAACTATAACCGCCATCAACCGGCGCCTCCTCCCTTTGCCCTCACCGATACCGGCCTTTCCACCCTCTTTCTCTCTCTCTCTTCTCTTCTCTACCGATGCCGAATGCCACTCCATCTCCTCTGTTCTCGTCAAGTGATCAGGCACCCCGACACCCAGCAACCAGGCACCCAGAAGCCCGGTGACCAGACGCCCCGATGCCTAGGCGCCCAGGCAACCTGAGGACCAGGCGACCAGGCGCCCAGGGCTGTTGTGCGCATGCCATTGGAGCGCACGCTCGAGAATTCAATACCACTCCCGAGAGACTTGGACTTTGTAGATTTAAAAGGTTAAAACATTATTAATTAATATTGAAATTTATGACCTATGAAATTATAACCTAAAGTAAAATTGTGRGAGAATGTAGATTAGGTTTAATACTCGAGCTGAGGAATTTAAATTGTAACATTAAAAAGACATGATAATTGGTAATGTGAGAACTAAGAATGGATTAATAATTGGCAAATGACATTGTTGGAATAAACCCTAAATATCTAAGTTGGGACAAGCATATTAAGTAGACTATCTTTCTGTAATCAAAATTAGGTCATTTCGAGTGCCTTGACGTTCAGAACAGTCGAGAGATTTCATTTCGCAATTCAAATAAGAAACCTTTAACGTAAAGAATTCCAGGTAAGTAAACTCTCACATTCTCATTAACGTATATGTGTTGTTATTATTGAACCTGAGTTCTATGTAAGTAAATTCTCTCACACTCTCATTAAGGTATAAGTGCTGTGGTTATAATTAAATTGCTCTTAGGTGAATTGAATGTGTATTGAATCTGAGTTTTATGTAAGTAAACTCTTATATTCTCATTAACGTATAGGTGTGATTGTTATTGAATATGAGTTCCAGGTAAGTAAATTCTCCCATTTTATTAATGCATATGAATGGATGTATCAAAAATCCTTTAGGTGGATTAATGTGTTGTATATGAGATTTTATGCAAGTAAACCCCATACCTGCCTATCTCTTTTGTTGTGTGTTATATGGTGGTGGTATGGGATTGTGTTATAAAATGTGTTGATTGGTGGAATGTTTTTACATGTTTCATATCTTGTACCATTATGAATGGCATGTTAATTACAGTTGTATGCATTTCATGTCATGGGCATATAGTTAGTGTTTTACATTATTCCTAGCATGAGCCATTTATATATTTAACAGTGAATGGTTTAGGAAATGAAATGTTGAAAGGGAATGTATTTTATAAATTGTAACATGTTCAGGAAAATGTTAAAGTTTTTGAAAAAGGGGTGTATAACCTAGCCATGAAAGATGTGAGTGGAAAATGGGGCGTGGGGGACCTGTACACCGGAACCGACCCTCTGGGAGGGTAGGTAATGATTTACCTCGAGGAGGTGAAGAGATGAAAGGAAGAGTAAAGGAATGTTAACCGCTTTGTGGTACTACCAGTAGGAATGTAATCGGGTTTCAAATATCTATGGCCTAATGCAGAGCTTAATATCTAGATGTTACACTCTAATGAGCTCACGAAAGTAATGAAATGAAAGATTTTTACAAAGTTCTTGCATTTTGAAAGGAAAGATTTTATGGAAAGGTTATACAAGAAAATGATTTGAAAGTTTCATTCAGAAAGGGAGATTTTTATAATTCATGATATGTAGGGCATGTTCATGCATTCATGCATGAGATTTACTTACTGGGCTTTATAGCTCATTCCATTTCTCTCATTTTGCATTTCAGGTGATGTTTAGCTAGATGGTGCGAGGAGGTCGCTTGTGGGCAAACCATGATACCCTAAAGTTAATTTAAATGAGTGTTATGAATTAAGATGGTTGTTGACTAGAATGGTTTTTGTTTATTATTAAGTATTTCTTATTTGATTTAAATTCTGTTATCCGCACATTCATGTCAATGAGTAAATGGTGACATTTCCGGGTTAGGATTAAGTATTTGAGCCTATCTTTTGTGAGAAAAAAATAAGACTAAATGACATTTAAATTATGAAGTTCGGGAATCAGATTTATCAAGATGAACAAGCTTCCATTCGAGCCATATTATATATTTACTCTAGTATTTTATCTAGGAACATTATATATCAAATTAAAGCTCTAGATGTCTAGTTTGTATGGCTTCAAACGGATCATGATTTTAAACTTTTTATGAAAGTTCTGCATAACTTATCAATGTGTGTCGAAATTGGGCATTCTATTTGAAGTTGATTTTATTGCCAACTTTGTGACCATAAAACCTATATCAAGCTTTACATTCAAAAGTAAATGCTTGCCTTTGAGTATGATTAAGAAAGTTATAAAAAATAGTCCCTTTTTTGAATTTTGCACATTCTTTTTCCTTAGATACACATCTGTAGACATTCTTATGAAATCTATTCAAACAAGTAGATAAAATATATGAAGTTGTTATTGTGGTATTATATTAGCTTCATGTGTAATATTTTTAGACCCCATTTTCTATTATAAGATGCCATTTTTATATAATTCCAAATATGTCATCTTCTTCCCTAACTTAGGCAAAAGGGAGAGATGTTTGAGCATAAAGTAGGTCTCTCACGTGTAAAAGCTTATTGGTGAATAGTTGAATTTAGATGGAAACTTAGGGTAGACTTGATTTAGATTGATAGATATTAGATTCCAACTTAATATTAGAAATATATTAGTTGTGATAGAATTGTGCATTCCTTGACTCCGTAAGAAGTGAGTGAAGTTTCCCGTCCTTCGGAGGAATGGATTTTTAACTTGAAGAAGACCTTGAGAGTCAAGATAACACACAATATAAACTACTTCTCTTTGAAGACACGTGGAACCTTAACAGAACAACACAAAGGTTATCTAGCTACTTGATTGATTTGAAGGAAATGGAAGTTAAGTTATAAAGTATTCCAATAATATAAAAGTGTTGTTAGAATGAGAGGTTTTCTTTTACTTACAATGGAGATGATATGATAAGTTGTATTATGGACATTAAAAGAGCCTGTAGTTTCTTATGGATTAGTGATGATCAGTTTTAGGGACAAGTGAGAAATGTTCCAATTAATCCAGAAGTAATGCATAGGAATGGCTAAATTAAGTTGAAGGATARCTTCYGTCCAAAACCAATAAAAAAAGAAAAGAAAAATAGAAGAAGAAAAAGTGGTCAAGTGCATTTGACATGAATTCATTAGATTCACTCTGGTAATTCTCAATTAAGTTTGAACAAGAAGGATTAATGGGTAGATTCAGGCCAGATTGTCTTCACTAGCCTCAAATGATTATACCGATTTGTACCAAAAGAGCATTAGAGTTAAGACAAATATTAGGAAGAGAGATGCAAAAAGAAGTGTTAAGATGCCTCACCCTTTCGGCCACTAGATCCAATGGCAGAGCTTAAATCCAACGATTGGAGGGTCGAATTCTAAACCATGACTAATTAGGAGGTTTAAACTCCTGCTTGTTGCATGGTGGAGACATAAATCAGGACTCCTAATTCTAACATACCTTGTGAAGCATGCAGGAGAGTGCACCTTAGTGAGTGCCAATTGAAAACAAGAGCTTTTTTCAATTGTGGGAAATTCAAGCATAAAATAGCAGATTGCTCCACAGGCAACAACTATAACAATTATTGCAACCACTACAATAGTTCCAGCCACAGCAAAAAAAGGACCAACGAAATGGTCTTTTCTTTAACTGGGGAGATTTGCGATGCATTGGAGGATGATATAGCAGATATAAATGCATAAACGTCGCGCAAGTTACTTCTTATTTGAAATTAAGGCCACATTTTGTCTTGCAACCAAAGATTTACTAAGACCTTATGACACTAACTTTTGATACTTATCATTTGGCCACACATAGGGATAACATTTAGTTTCAGTTTCGTGTCTAGAAACTGTAACCTAGATATTGAGAAAAATTTACCCCATGCTTATTATTAGTAGGAGAACTTTGGACCTCTTTATTACTTTTATAGCSTTATTCGTCATTTAAAATGAGCTAAAATATATCTCAATGTGAATGTTTAATAGTCTATCTAGTAGAGTTACATGGGAGTTGGAAGAACGAATGAAGAGTTAATGCCTCCACCGAATTAAAGGACCCGGATAAGGATAGGAGGACGTAATACTCGTGCCCAAGAGGCCATTTTGTAAAATCTAGTTTAGATGGAATTTAAGAACAAAAAGTAAAATAAATAATGAATAAGTAAATAAAAAATATAAAAAAGAATATGATGACTATTAAGGTTTTAATATAAAAACTCATATTCTTCCTATGCCTCTATTATTCTAAATGTCAGAGGTAACCTAGGATTGGCCCCAGAGGTTAGAAATAAGGAAGTCTCCACCTACCATAACAAATCAATTAATGTAGGGAACAAAGTAGAAGGCTTCATAGGTGATTAGTCAATGTAACTAGAATGAACCTCTTTATCTGATTTCCAATCAAATTTGTTGTTAATTTCTTATAAAAGTTGGATTGAACTTATGTGTATGAAAGTTATGATTATGTGCGTCTATGATATGTATATAAGGGTTATGAAAATCGATTGTTTGTCTGAAGATATTATTTAAACTGAGCTTTTGGGGGGAACATGCTCCGCTATATCTAATGATCCAAGTAACATGGACAAAAAAGCTATAATTTTATCAATCTAGCCGTCCTAGCGGCACTACAATTAGGTTTGAATTCAGGATCTAACCCAATTGTCTTAGTTTGATCTTGTTCCGAGTTTGTTTGATTATTATTAGTTATTTTTGTAATATAATTTAGATTATATGGAGACTTTAATAATGTAAAATATTTATTCTTATTGTCAAAGCATATTTTATTTGGTCACTGGCTTTGCCCTATGCTCAATCACCATGACCCTCATAAATTTTGGTGCCAATTCCCATTTTGTTGACTCCATTGACATTGGCTCTTTGTTGTCATTCTTTGCTTTTGCTAGAAAATGTTCATGTTTTGGGGCTGAGTGGCGGCTGGCCTTAGGCCTTCACCTAATTGTTTTCTTTTCTTTTTTCTTTTCTATTTGTTATTTTAATTGATGACCATTCTTGCATATGATTTTTGCCTATTCCTTTGTTCATTGCCTTAAGTCTTTAGTCGTCAAGTCTCTTGTTTTCTTGAGTTGATTTTCTTATTTCCTTTATCTATTTCTTGAACAATGAAGATTGTATATGTGCTGTAATACCCGAGATTTTGCTTTTGTAAATTTTATAAATTTTGTATGGTCATATGATTATGTGTGCCAACTAGGGTTGGATAATTTTATGCGTGGTTGTTATTTTATCGTAAGTTTAATAAGTATGAGATTATCGTGTTAATCGAATGAGGGCCCTTGGTTAGTTAGAGACTCGACTTGTTGAACTTATTCGTTTTTCATTCAAAAACTAGATTTTTACGAAAAGGAAAGTTCGTAGAATCTAATTTTAATGGACTGGATTGGTTACGGAATGGGAAGGCCCAAAGGGTTGGGTTAAGGCCTAAGTTTGAAGTAAAAAAAAAAAAAAAAAGAGAAAAGAAGAAAAAGCAAAAGATAACCTAGTCAGCTGTCTACCCTTTTCCCTCCGAAACCCTACTGTTGCTTACACCACTCCATCCCAACCCTTACCTGTCGCCACCTTACAGGCGGCCCCCTCCTAGCTGTACGCCGCCGTCTTTTTCTCCCGCTGTCGCCGCATATTGCCCATTCCGCAACTGCTATTTTGCCTCGCTTGGAACAAAGGCCTACAGCCGATTTACAGATCGCTACGGAGCACAACTGCATTGCATTTGCCACCCAGTTTGCCTGCGATCCCTGTTGCTAGGCTTCACTTGCTGTTGAGTCGCCGCTCGTTTCGGACTTCCTCCACTCGATCTTTCTCCTCGCGATCCAGCTTCAACATCAGAGCTATGCGTCTTTCTTGCCACAGCGTGCCGACGGAATCTGGCCACGTTCATCGACTCTTTTCCTGCCATGGTCGGTCAATTTCTGGCACCTGCTACAAAGGCTCTGTGCCCCAGATCCAATAACTGCCTAATCTTGGTTGCCTGCTCTTCAAGAGGATCCTCAATTGCCGATTGTGCATACGAAGAGTTGATCCTTGTGCTCGTTGCTGTGCAAATCACTGCGTGCAGCTGCCGACATGACTAGTGTGGGATTGCTAATCGCTGCCCAGTATGGGGGTGTTGATGTGTCATCTGTCAATGTCTGCCACACTGATTCTGCTCGCAGATTGCTGCCTTCTTCTGCTTACCGGCCCTCTGAACAATTTAACATTTTTGTCGAAGTTGTCGCCGAAAGCTGGGGCATTGGTTGGCCTGTTTGCCTAGCCTCCAGATTGGGGTCATCACGGCTGCGACGCGCCGATGCCGGCCGACAGGTTGTTGTGCGCTGTGTGAGCCTGGAGGCATGTCCAGGGCGCAATGCACACTACCAGACACTTAGAATTTTGTTTTTTTCAAGCGTGAAATGTTATTATTCGATATTCAAATTTGTGATATATATTTAAATTATTTCCTAAAGTGAACCTTGTGCCAAGAACGATTAGATTATACATGAACGCTGAAGAGTTTAGTTGTACGTCTTTTAGAATGTGAGTTACTGTTGGGTGATGTGAGAATGAAGTATGAATTAATTGGCTAATGAGCGTTCATCGCGTTAGGCTTTAAGTATTTGTTTGGACAATCCTATTAAATGGACTTTCTTTCATATCACGCGTTAGGTCTTTTCGGCGCATTGATGTTGAGAACTGTCGAATTCTCTTTGCAATTGTTAATAAGAATTTTACGTAAAGGCACTCCATAAGTAAATTCTCACATTCTCATTAATGCATATGTATCGATGTTTTAAATTTCTCCTAGGTAAATTGAATGTGTATTGAATATGAGTTCCATGTTAGTGAATCTCCTTACCCGCCTACTTTTTCTTTTGTGGTATGAAATGTGTTATGAATGTATTGAATGATTTCACTTGATATATATATATACTTTGTACTGTCATTATGCTRAATGGTGTTTATATACAGTTTTATGTAATTCATGTAATGGGCATATAGTTATAGTACTCTGCATCATTCTTGGYATGAGCCATTTGTACATTTAGAATGTGAATGGTTTAAGAAAATAAAATTTTAAAGGAAATGAAATTCTATAAGTGAATTATGTTTAGGAAAATGTTAARATTTTGGAATGGAGTGTAAACCTAGCCATGAAAGATGTGAGTTGGAAATGGGGCATGGGAGACCAGTGCACTCGACCCAACCCTTTTGTAGGGTAGGGAGATAAGTAATGTTCACCTCTTGGGAGGTGAAAAATGAAAGGAAAAGTTAAGTCATATTAACCGTATTGCGATTCTATTGGTAAAAAATGCGATTGGGTTCCAAATAATAATGGCCCACTGCAAGCCTATGGCTCGACGTTACACTAAGTGAGCTCACGACATTAAAGGAATGAAAATGTTTAAAAAGTTCTTATATTTTGAAAGGAAAGTTTTTGTGAGAAAGTGTACGAAATGGAAATGTTTAGGAAGCTTTTACTGAGAAAGGTGAAATTTTATAATTCATAACATATAGTGCATTTCACATACATTCGTTCATGGGTTTTGCTTACTGAGCTTTATAGCTCATTCCATTTCCTTCACTTTGCATTTCAGATGATGTGTAGCCAGATGGTGTGAGGAGGTCGCTTGTTGGGCAGGTCCTAATACCCCGAAGCTTTATACGAATAAATTTTACTGAACAATCTAGATGGTTGTCTAGGGAAGTTTTATGTACTGTTTCAGATACTTCTTTATTTGTTTAACTAATTGTGTTTTAAATTCTTTCAAGTTTCGCAAATTTTAGTTTTGGTAAATGTTAGGTTGGTAATGGATGGTTGAAATACAATATTTATTATTTTGGACATTTGTTGGGTTGGAATGCATATTGTTTATGGGTATTAAAAATGTTTGAGAACCTTTTGATTGTATACAGGGGGTAGTTGTTGAAATTATAGAGGAAACTCTGTCGAAATTTTTATAAACCTTTTTAGATAAGTGCTCAGATTTCTCTTGTTTTCCTACACTATTGATATGATTATGAGTAAGGTCAGTGATACTCTCGGCTTATGACAGTTCCTAATCTGGGGGTGTTACATGTGCTATGCACCTTTCTAATTTCCCCTCTTCTTTTTTTTTTTTTTTTTTKGTTTAGGTTAATTTTCTAATTATGCCACTCTAACAACTCCTCTTTTTCTTTTGTGCCTTCTTTTGCTAACTTGATTTTGAGCAATTGTCTAATATTTTGTTATTTTTATTAAGATAATCTATTCCCATTTTTTGATGAGAAAATCTGATTTTAGGCCTAAAACATATTTTGACACTTTGAAACTAATTTTGAAACTAATTGTGTTAATATTTCCTCTTCTCTTTTCTTAGGTGTCACATTGTTTCTAGTCTTTTTTATTTTATTCCCCTAACTTATGTCTCTCTTCATTTTAGAATAAAAATTTATACGTTCTAATATTAGTGTTCTCAAATAGTTGTCAAAAGAAGTAAAAGTTAGTCGACAATGTTTATTTTAAACCTTGTTCAATCTCAGTTAAAGGGGGATTGTTCCACTCACTGGGGTAAAGTTTACTCAGTCCACCCCTCTTCTCCCTTTAGGATAGGAAAGCCTCTGCATGTGAGTTCGAGGACGACATCTAAGGAAGAGCACTTAAAATTTGGGATTAAGGAGTGGTTAGGATTTATTTGTATTTCGAATTTTATTTCAGTTATATTAGAACATTGTATTACTATTTTGGATTTAATCATTATGGATGTTTAAGACTAAAAGTCTATGGGAATTAAAGAATTTTTATTTTTATTTATGGATTCAAAGTGTTAGAAAGCTCAATATGTAAGGAGACCTTGTATTCTCTAGGGAAAACCTTAGAGAATACGATTGTGCTACGTCCTGGATTCGGGTTTAGACTCGATTTTGAAGTGTGACAGTTGATTTCAAAATAATAAAATTAACCAATAATCAACACTTGAAATGTAATTGAATTGAGATTTTAAATAAGAAAATGAACATCTTAATCCCAAAATCTAGAGCAACAAACTAAAAACAACTTCCCAAACTACTCGCCACTAATATCCCCACCTAAAACTCCAGAATCTATAACAATATTTGTGAAATGGGCGATATTCCTAATCTGAATARACAAAGCTGGGACTTAATTGCTTTAGGTACTTTCTCTCCGATGAGGATTCTCACTCCCCACTGCTAGGGTTTCACTGTGTATCCTCAGTTAGGCATAGTTTGCAGCGTCGATTGCACTCTACGCCATCACATCCATGATTTTTAACATCCCATTGATGGACATAGATATCATAACAAACTCAAAGATATTATAATTATAACTGTGAAAGAACAACCTATAGCAATTCAAGAACAAGAGATTACTGGAGGAGTTTTGGAGGATTCAATCCGTGTTACTTAGCTGAGGCAAGGAGACCGTAATATTGCCTATTTACATCACCGCACAAGGCAGCGTGTGGAGAGGAATTCAATTGATAGTATCCATAATAGTGATGGGTTGGTGGTGACGGATCCGAATGACATTATTGCAGGGTAGTGCAATACTATGAGGGGTTGTTTACTTCTATTGGTGATGATTCTGATTTGGGTTCCTTGCTAGATGGGATACTGGAATGTAAATTGACTGCGGTTCAGAGCTCTTCATTAGGGGTTATAGTTGTGAAGAGTATGCATCCCTCTAAAGCTCCGTGGCCGGATGGCCTGCATGGTATCTTGTATAAGAGGTTTTGGCCAATTGTTGGTAGAGATGTCTCTCAGATGGTTTTGGATGTGCTTAGTGGTGGGAGATGTGTGGCAGAAATACACCGAACTTTCATATCCCTTATTCCAACACCCGACACTAGTTGCAAAATTCCGGGATATTAGTTTGTGTAACGTTCTATATAAGATTGTTGCGAGAACCATCACTGGTAGGCTTTGACATTTCCTTCCTTTCATGGTGGATGAGACTCAAAGTGCATTTTTCAAGGACAGAATCATTACGGATAATTCCATCGTAGCGTTTTTCAAGGCATTCCATGGGATCCAAAAGGGGCGAGTGCAGTCTAAGAATATGGTTGTAAAGCTCGATATGAGCAAAACATATGATAGGGTGGAGTCAATTTATCTGGAGTGAATGTATTCTAGGTTGCGGTGTTTTGACACGTTTGGTGCATGTCATAATGGAGTGTGTGTTGGTGTGTCTTTCCATGTCATAGTAAACGGTGTTCCTACGAGGGCCATTAGGCCAGGTCGAGGAATTAGGCAAGGTGATCGTCTCTCACCTTTGTTATTTGTCATTTGCACTGGGGGATTTTCATCTCTTCTTAACAGGGCAGTCGTGGAGAGGTCCTTGAAGGGTATGGTAATAGGAAGTGGGTGGGTGTCCTGTGCKCACTCATCTTTTCTTTGCGGATGACAGCCTTCTCCTCTTACGAGTTAGGAGAAATGCTCAGATAATAAAGGCGGTCCTGCAAAGTTTATAATTCTATCTCGGGTCAGGTTATAAATATTATGTACTCTTTGATGTTCAGGTAGGGGATATGGTGAGAGATGATATATGTGGGGTCTTGGGATGGGGCTGAATGAGGGTGGGGAAAAATACCTTGGTTTACCTTATCTAGTGTGGAGGTCTAAGAAGGAGAATTTCATGCACATTAAGGATAGGGTGTGAGAAGGTCAGGTATGAAAGGATAAATTGCTCTGCCAGCATCTAAGGTAGTTCTAATAAAGTTAGTGTTGCAGGCAATCCCTACATATGCAATTTTTTGTTTTATTCTGCCTGTTTCTTTATTAATGAGACTACCACGTTGCCTCAGAATTGTTGGTGGGGAACGGAGAGGAGGGAAAGGGATATGTTGGAGGAACTGGGAGGCTTTGTGCTGCCCAAATGCGGAAGGTGGGATGGGTTTTTGTAATTTAGAGGCTTTTAATTTTGCTTTACTTGCAAAGAAAGGTTGGAGGCTCATGGATAACCCGAATTCTCTTGTGCCTCGGGCGTTAAAAGTTAAGTACTATAGGGATATAGATTTCTTAGGAGCTAGGTTGGGGCGACATGGGTCTTATGTCTAAAGAAGCATATGGGAGGGAAACGGTTTGTTAATGCAAGGGTTAAGGTGGTAGGTTGGTAATGGTGGAAAATATATCTATTTGGAATTCCTCATGGTTGTCTGTTCATGCTATTTTAAGGAGATCTGTCAACTCTTTTTCTGCCGCAAGATTTGCTGGTTAGTTCCATTATTTTGCAGGATCCTCATGATGGAACAAGGAGCTTATGCAGGGGTTGTTCTTACGACGTGATATTGAGGAGGTTCTTAAAATATCTCTTCTGAATGTCTTTGTGTGAGGAAGGAATGGTATGGGAATTATGAAGCTAGTGGTGTCTCTATGAATTCTGCTTATCGCATGGGGATTGGTTTCTTGGATGGGTTCAAAGTTGGGATTTGGATACTTCTCCTTCATATGGGCGGAATGGGTCCCCTCGGCAAAAGTTATGGTGTATTGATGTGCCGCCTAAGGTGAGTTTGATGATTTGACGGGCTTATAATAAAGCTATACAAAGCAGAGAAAACCTAAGGAAAAAATGTCTTGATGTGGAGAATAGGTGTGCTTTTTATAGACTGGAAGGGGAGAGTGAGAGTCATCTTCTACTTGCATGTAGGTTTGCACGGTGGGCATGGAAGCAAGTTGGCCTTAATCTAGATTGAGCATTTACTGGTGCACAGAATTTTGAGGAGCTCATGGTTATTTTACTCATGAACTTTCAGCAGCGTAGGGATGGAGAGATGGAGCCAACATCTRCGATATGCTAGTTGGTTTGGTATGTGAGAAATCAATTCATATTTGAGAACAAGAATTTGCTTACAGAAGATGTTGTGCTATTTGCCATGAACTACTTGAAGAAGCTCCAGATTGCAACGTAGGTAGATGATGGTGGGAATGTGTCTGCACTAGTAGAGGGGCAAGTGGGCAGTGCCTGGGCCTGGGAGGGGGAAGCTGAATGTTGATGGGGCTTATGGTAAAAGGGGAGCTGGGATTGGCTATATATTGAGGGATTCTGAGGGTACTGTGTTGGCATCCATGGTACCGACAGTGAAGGAAGCTACAAGTCCCCAGCATTTTAAGCTTGCGCCTTTGTTGATTAGTCTGACTATGGTACAAGGACTAGGTTTATGAGAGGTACTAGTTGAATCTAATTGCATCAATGTTGTGAGGAAGGTAGCTGAAGAGTGGATATGTTGCCACTAGGAGGAGCGGTGAGAAGGTTAAGGCAGTGGCTCATTCCTTACGTTGTTATAGCTTTGAGTATATACCAACAAATGTGAATAAGCCAACACATTTGTTGGCTAAGTTAGGGTGTTATTTGATTACTAAGATAGTTTGGGAAGCAAATGCACCCTCTGATGTATTATTTGCACCTCATGCTGAACTAGTTGAATAAAATGCATATTTCTGTTAAAGAAAAGATTATTGAGGGTGTTCAAATCGATCAATACAATTTGATTACAAAAATATACTTTAAAAAGTAAATATCATTGAGAATGCTCCTACTGTTATGGTGAAGGTGTGGAATATGGAACGGGTACACATCAAAAAAGTCCATCACAAAATGATCCATATATTTTTTCAATGATATGGCGACAATGGACAAGGTACTGGACCAGGGACCCTCGTGTTTCAATAATAACCTATTTGTCTAGACTTTAATTTGGTGATGACAATCACCAACACAAGATGAGGAATTGAACTCTACATGGTTTTGGACCTATATTACTGGTTTCCCCCTGTAGTACTACAGCAGGGAGGTACGTCAAAAGCTTGCTCAGTATTTCAAAGACTTTTAGGAAATACATGTAACAGAGAGAACTCTCGATGGTGCACCATTCCTTGCATGAAAGACCTAATTGATGTTTCGATCCCAATAAAAATACTACATCAAAAGGAGTCTATTACGACACATATATCAAAAGGAGTCTACATCAACAGGATTTCAATGATTAGTGATGACATTTACCTCAAATGTCATGATATGCGCACATAAGACGATATTTCTACATAATATTTGTAAATATTTTTCCTTAATACTATCTAACATGACATTTGTTACATATGTTTACAGAAGACATTGTATGTAGAATTTAGACGACATTTACGGAAGACATTTCCATAATTTGTTAGCATAAAGATCATATATATTTGTTAAAAAATATTAATAAAACATCATCTGAAGCTGCATGTACCGACGATATTTGTATAATATTTTAAAACGTCGTTATATAAAGAATTAGAGCGACATTTATGGGTAACATTTGCACTGAGCGTTGTATAAACACAATTACACTATATATAATGTACTTTGGCTCGCAATATTATTGTTCAATGTATGCGATAGTTGATGTGGCCCTTTAGGTGTGACATTCGAGATTTTGTGCATTGTTGTTTTACTTTAACATTCATAGTTGACTATGACTTCTAACTATGCAAGTTGTGGCTAAAATCAATCTACATATACTACTCTAATGTAAACACATCCTAGAGATGATTGTGCACGATTGTTTTTACTATGATATTCATAGTCAACTACGACTTCTGACCACGAAAGCTGTAGATATTATTCGTTTTACATATATTACTCTGATAAATCCACATTCATAATAAAATAAGTCATTGGCAGATCATTAAAATAAATTCAAAATATGTATAGTAACAAAAAAAAAAAAAACATTAATTAAACATCATTCACAAAGCATTAATTAAGCATCAGTCAGTTGGTCTAGCAAGACTTGCAACAGCAGCTCCAACAGCTACAAATTTTGCTCCGGCAGCACAAGGAGCTTATGCTTCAACCATGGTTGGGCACTCAGACAAGAGCGCTAGCTACGGTTGATCTGTCTGTTCATATCACTAGTTCGGTTCGATGTGATGATGAGAGTATCCTTGATAATTTTACCATTGAATTCTAGTTTCATAAGGTTTATAGTGCACCACAGGTGAATTTCTAAAAGCTTTAAACAGTAAATTACTATAAAATATGTGCAGACATTTTGTCACAAATTCATCATAAATTTACGAAGAATTTGCAATGGAAATGAATTAAAACTTAAAAACAAAAATTCAAAATAAATAGAAATTCATACCAAATTTGTTAATGATTTGTGACGAGTTATACATAAAAGAAAAAAATAAAAAATTTAAACAACTATATAAATCTATGCAAATCTATCACGAATTTCTAAAGGATTATCAAGAAAATTCAAAAGTAAAATATTTACATAAATACAAATCATCGCAAATCTTTCTCACACAAAGGATTTGCAACCAATTTACGATATATTACAATGAAAAATAAATTAAATAGGTAACCATTGCAAATTCGTTGCAAACTTCCAAAGGATTTGCAATGAATTGTTTTCGAGAATTTAAAAAAAAAAAGTAAATACAAATAGGCATCCGTTTTAAATCCATTGCAAAGCCTTTACAAATATGTGACGAATTTGTCCCAGGAAATGCATTTTTTGGTTTTTTATTTTAAAATTTTCATTGCAAAGCCTTTACAATTATATTCGGCATCTTACAAAATCCAAGCAAATTATCCTCCTCTCCATGGCATCAAATTAGATCATCAAGGAAAATCTATTGAAGCTTTTCCTTACGAAAATCCGATCGATGACATTCTTAAATACCAAACACACCATAAAATAAAATAATTTCACAAATACACATTTGAATACTATAGGTAAACAACTCAAAAGAATTGAAAAATCTTTACCAATCATTCCTGAAAAATCTATTATCTCTGAATCCAATTCTTCGAAAATGGAAAAGAAACCTCTAAAAAATCATGTTTTTAAACTATTCTCTATCTCTGATTCTAGTGTAAAAACTATTAGAGATAATAAATTAGAATTTTTTAAAGCTA
Source organism: Rhazya stricta (assembly GCA_001752375.1). Classification (NCBI taxonomy): domain Eukaryota; kingdom Viridiplantae; phylum Streptophyta; class Magnoliopsida; order Gentianales; family Apocynaceae; genus Rhazya; species Rhazya stricta. Next base: position 175,847 of record MEJB01000014.1, on the reverse strand, counting down.
TCCGGGATCAATTAAGTCGTATAGACTTATCCTCTACCTCTAACAAAATTATTCCAGATTCTGTTTCTGAATCTAATAAAATCAATATGTTAGAAGAAAATTCCTCTTTAGATACTGATCAATCAAATGCTCTAGATATTACTATAGGAAAACCCATATCTCAATATCGTTTCAATGCATCTTGTGTATATGATTGGAACATTGATAATTTATTAGATTATCAATACCATTTCAATGCATCTTGTGTATATGATTGGAACATTGATAATTTATTAGATTATCAAATTATTAGTTTTCTCCAACAAATGACCATGGCGGCCAATGCTTATAAAACCAAGATAGGAATCAAGGATAGGGCCATAACTGAGCTCCTTATAGCAGGTTTCTCTGGTCAATTAAAAGGTTGTAGGATTATTATTTCACTTCACAACAGCTTCAAGACATCCTTAATGCTGTTAAAACTGATGAAGCTGGTAACTTCATTGTAGAAGCCAATGGCCAACCTATATCTGATGCTGTATCTACTTTAATTCTTTCTATCTCCCTCCATTTCATAGGAGATCCTTCATATCTAAAAGATAAAAATGCCAAGTTATTATCCAATCTTAAATGTAGAAAACTTAGCGAATTCTAGTATTATAAAAGTACTTTCCTCACTAGGCTTATGCTTAGAGAAGATTCAAATCAACCCTTCTGGAAAAAGAAATTCCTTGCAAGCCTACCTCATCTCCAAGGAGAAAGAGTTAGGACCAAATTAAGAGAAGAAACAAATCAAAAAATCATTCCATATCACCAATTCACCTTTGAAGAATTAATTAGTCAGATCAATAAAGAAGGACTCAAATTATGTCAAGATATTAGGCTTTAGCAATCCCTGAAAAAAGAACTCAAACAGTCTAAGAAGGAACCAGGAGATTTCTGTAGACAGTTCGAAAATCTTCTAGAAAAATCTTCCCACTGTAATGGCAATTGCGGGAAACTTTCTTCGTCCAAATCCCGTAGGACATCTTATCATAAAAATAAAACCTCTAAGAAATCTTCAAAACCAGTTGCTGATTCTATTAAAAAAAAAAAAAAAACCTTCCCGAAAATATCCGAAAAAATCCAATCAAAATAAACCTCCATCAAATTTCAAAGATGTTAAATGTTTTAAATGTCATAAGAAAATACATTATGCCAATTATTGCAAATTTTCCAAAAAAAATCAATGAATTACATTTAGATCCAAAAATTTATGAAAAAATTGCCAATATTTTAATTTTTTCTGATTCTGATCCTACCTACTCTAATCATCATCTTTCGAAAAAGCTCTCCCAATTAATGAAATTCATACTTCATCCTCTTCTGAAAATTTCGATTTATTAGATTATTCTATAAGTGTTTTTACCAAAGAGCAAGAAAGTCTTTTAGAAAATATTAAATATATTTCTGATCCAATTTTACAAAAATAATATTTAGAAAAAAATTTTGAGTTCAATTTCTAATGAAAATGTCCAAAACCTTCTATTTTACCCTCTACTTCCACAAATACTTATGATTTAACAAATATCCTCAAAAAATCTAAAAAAGATTCCTCTGTTTTGATTTCCAGCCTCCAGGAAGAAATCAAAACTATAATAAACAAGGAATAAAAGAATTAAAAGAAACAAAAAAACAAGATTTTGCAGTTATCCAAATTCTTCTTTCAAAACATAATGAAAATTCTTCTTCTGATTCTGAACCAAATGACCAAATTGAGCTACCCAGCTAAATCGAAAGTATTAATAAAATCCTTGATGATTTCCTATTTGTTCTTAGAGAAAATCCTTGATGATTTCCTATTTGTTCTTAGAGAAATTACATCTCAAAAATATATCATCCGTATTACTCTGAAATTCTCAATTGATTATCTTATTGATATTATTGCCTTGTTTGATACTGGTAATGATTTAAACTGTATCAAAGATGGCTTTGTTCCTAAGAAATTCCAAGAACCTACTAAAAACAAATTATCTGCTGCTAACAATTTCAAGCTCAAGCTCAAATATATGACTGAGACTTCTATTATTGTTGATAATTTTTGTCATCCTGTTATATTAGAAGCACCCTTCTTAACTTTAATCATCCCTTATAAGGTAAATTTGGATTGTATTTCTTTTAAAACAAAAAATACCAGTCTAGTTTTTCCTTTCTTACAAAAATCACAGACTAAAAATCTTAATCTTATTAAAGGATTCTCTGTTCATAAAGACCATATCAATACTTTATCTCTTAGCAAATCCTTTCATTTGAAAGATCTAAACAATAAATTGTTCCATCTACGGTTAGATGAAATACTTCAATCACCTAGGATTCAATCAAAAATTTCTAAATTACAATCTTCTTTTGAAAAAGAACTTTGTTCTGATCTTCCAAATGCCTTCTGGTTTAGGAAACAACATATCGATGACCTTCCTTATCCCCCAGACTTTAATAAAAAACTAACTCCTACCAAAGCTAGGCTAATTTAGATGAATTCTGAATTGGAACAGCATTGTAGGAAAGAAATCCAAGATCTAGAATCCAAAAATCTCATTAGGAAATCCCGATCACCTTGGAGTTGTGCTACATTCTATGTTAATAAAAATGCTGAAATAGAATGTGACATCCCTTGATTGGTTATAAATTATAAACCCCTCAATTCTGCTCTAAAGTAAATTTGATCTCCTATTCCAAACTAGAAAGACCTTTTGTCTAAATTACACTTTGCTTATATATTTTTTAAAGTTGACATGAAATCTGGTCTCTGACAAATATAAATTTTAGAAAAAGATCATTATAGAACGGCTTTCACAGTCCCTTTTAGACAATATAAATGGAATGTGATGCCTTTTGGTTTAAAAAATGCCCCTTCTGAATTTCAAAGAATTATGAATAATATTTTTAATGATTATTCAAAATTCTGCATTGTATATATTGATGACGTTCTTTTGTATTCCAAAACCATCGATGAACACTTTAAACACATGAAAACTTTCTTTTATATTGTTAAGAAAAATGGTTTGGTTATCTCCAAATCAAAAATGTCAAATTTTCAAACAAAAGTCCGGTTTCTAGGACATCATATTTCTAAAGGAACAATAACACCGGTTGAAATATCATTGTTATTTGCTTCTAAATTTCCTAACAAAATCTTAGATAAAAACCAGCTGCAAAAATTTCTTGGTAGCTTGAATTATGTGGTTGATTTTATTCCCAGTATAATTCGACTTGCTAAACCTTTGCATGATCGATTAAAAAAGAAACATATCCTTTGGATGATGATCATACCAGTTTAATAAAGAAAACTAAATCCCTTGTTGTTGAAATTCCATGTTTGCATATTGCTGATCCTTTATTATTTAAAATTGTTAAAACTGATATTTCTGATATTGTTATGGTGGTATTTTAAAACAACTTTTAAATGGGAAAGAATCCATTATCCGGTTTACTTCTGGACATTGGAATGAAACCTAGAAATCTTATTCCACATTAAAAAAGAAATCCTGAGCATTGTCATGTGCATACAAAAATTTCAAAATGATTTATTAAATCAAAAATTTTTATTACGTATAGATTGTAAAKCTGYAAAAAACGTTTTGTAAAAATATGTTCAAAATCTTGCATCAAAACATATTTTTGCTCGATGGCAAACTATATTGAGTATATTTGATTTGATATTGAATTTATAAAAGGAGATACAAATCCTACTCTTGATTTTCTCACTCGAGAATTTCTRCAGAAAAATCATGCCACCCACAAAAGCGAGGCARAAAGACMAAAGTAAGAGTGACACTAAATACCCTTAAAATCCCTCCACATCATCCAAATCACAAATGCCCTTTATCCCCAGAAAATCTTGGTACGTAATGACTGAAGAAGACGAAAAAACTCATCAAAATTCTAGTAAAAAATCCAGCTCCATTCCAAGTATTCCTTCACAAGTTTTGGTGGAAACACTAGCCCAATCCAAAGAGTTCCAAAAACTCATTTCAAAATTCCAGGCCAGTTCATCAATAGACAAAGGCAAGACGATCGTCTTTGCCTTAGGGCAACAAATTCAGAAAAGAAGTACTTCACAACAAAAAAGTACTTCTCAGATCAGGGAAGGTACATTAGTTGAGAAATCAACTAAGGTACCATCCCATTTTATTAAAAAACCCCTTTTTCAAAATATTGTTTCAATTGAAAAATAATTTTATGAGCCTTAGATGTAGAAAACTTAGCGAATTTATCATCATTATTTTATGAGAAGATGCAATCTGCCTTTGCTTCTTAAATCCCTAGTCCTCCAAATCAAAACTCATAATTATCAAATGCTAGAAGGATCCATATCTATAGCTTTAATGTATCGGGTACATTATAAAGCTATGCAATCTGCCTTTGCTACTAAAGCTAGGTGCCGGAGTATGAAAGGTGAAACCCTTCTACTCCAAACCGATCTCTCTAGATCTAATTTAGTGATTCCTAAACAAATCCAATGGAAAGATATCCAACTTCCAGATGAGTGGATTTTAGAAGGAGCTACTGCTCCCACAAATTTTGTTCAATCACCTCCAAACACTGAGATTAGGCACATCAATCAATTCTCAGATGGTTCTGTGAAACTTACTTTTCATAGAAAATTTGCAAGTAAAAGAATTTCAGATCACCATTYTGTATCACATGCCATCAAAATTACCCAAGAATCTCATGATGGTTGCTAAATTCAAGAGATCTAATTACTAGAGACAGAGATTAATCAATTAATACAAGGAATATTCTAAAATTTATTTAAAATCAAAACGATAAACAACAAGTAATTTAGGCGATATAATTGACCATTCAGGAAATTATACAGAATTTAAACAAATAAGGCAGTAAAATCGCCATCAGGAAGTTAAATAAATAAACATGTAATCATATCATGAAGTAGAGGCAAAGCTCCATATATGCATGCAAAATAATTCTAAGATCTAGAATAATAATACCATATATGATATATTTATATATATTAAATATGTAAGAAAACTTACATATAAAATCTGAGATACAATTCCTTGATATGCTCTTCAAGAAGAGATCTAAGGGTGATATAGAGAGAGGGAATTTCTGAGATGAGAGATCCTTCTTTGGGATTTCTATTCTATCACTATTTCACCTCTATTGACAATGGGAGAGGCACTTCTATAGCTTCCCTTTTTATAGACTCAGGAAGGGGCACTTCTATAGTGAATTTGAGAGCACTAAAATAAAAATTGAGAGCGTTACAGTGTATAGTCTACAGTGATTTACAATAGTAATCTGCATAGAGTGCTACAGTAATATACCGTACTTTCTATAGGAATTTAGATGAAGACCTTTTTCATGCATATTATAGTAAATTGTCTCGAATCTTCAGAGGAAACAACCTTTGAGGATGTCGACGGAATAAACTGTAATAGTAGCTGCTACATTTTTTCTGGGGATTTTGCTGCTAGTTGGGATTTTTGATAAAAATTCTTTTTGATCCGGTGTTATTCCCGGAGGCATGATTTTTCATGATGTTTGTTTGTGCTGGCAAAATTCAATGATGGACGAGGCATGGAAAGATGAAGGGATTTTAAAAGAAGTCCATCATTTTATCTGGAATTTTCTCTAAATAACAAGGATTTTTACAGAGATATTATATTCAAAATACCACGATAGAACCCATGGAATATAGAATTTTATAAGGAATAAACATAATATTCCAAAATGGGATTCATCTGTGATAGGTTTATAATGGGTTTTGAAAGTATTGTAGGCTGTTTTTATCTGGGGTTTTTGGTTCATCCATTCCTCAATGGTACCAAATATGTTCCACCATTGGATGAATCAAAAGGGGAAAGATGTTGGGTCACACATCCGGGGATCAAAATAGATTAACCATGTGTGATGGGATGTATGATTTTGAATATAGAAGGCATTATACCAGGCCTGTTGATTGTCCCAATAAGTGAAAGGGTTCACTTTTACAAGTGTCTAGAAATCGAAACTCCTAATTTAGGTTGCCCTGGGATTTGAGCCACGTTTTCGGTGACAAAATATTAAAAATTTTAAAAGTAGAATACGCAGGTTGCTGGTGTTTTTTATTGAGGAAAAAATGTTTTATTTCCACCGACCCACAAATTTCTAAAATAGTTTGATAATAAATCAAGATTTTTAGAGGATGAACTGGTTTATATAACCAATTCGGTCCAAAGAATTTATGAATAGGTTTAAAAGCCGAAGGCTTATAAAATTATTTTTCAATTGAAACAATATTTTGAAAAAGGGGTTTTTTAATAAAATGGGATGGTGCCTTAGTTGATTTCTCAACTAATGTACCTTCCTTCATCTAAGAAGTACTCTTTTGTTGTGAAGTACTTCTTTTCTGGATTTGTTGTCTTGAGGTAGAGATAATCGCCTTGCCTTTGTCTGTTGATGAACTGGCCTGGAATTTTGAAATGAGTTCTTTGAACTCTTTGGATTGGGCTAATGTTTCCAACAAAACTTGTGAAGGAATACTCGGAATGGAGCTGGATTGTTGACCAGAATTTTGACGAGCTTTTTCGTCTTCTTCAGTCATTTCATACCAGAATTTTCTGGGGATAAGGGGCATTTGTGATTTGGATGATGTGGAGGGATTTTGAGGGTATTTAGTGTCACTTTCACTTTGGTCTTTCTACCTCGATTTTTTGGGTGGCATGGTTTTTCTGTAGAAATTCTCGAGTGAGAAAATTAGGAATAGAATTTGTATCTCATTTTATAAATTTAATATCAAAATCAAATATACTCAATATAGCTTGCCATTGGGCAAAAAATCTACTTTGATGCAAGATTTTGAACATCCTTTTGCAAAACTTCTTTTGCAAATTTTCAATCTATACACAATAAAAATTTTGATTTAATAAATCATTTTGAAATTTTTATATGCACATGACAATGCTTAGGATTTCTTTTTTAATGGTGGAATAAGATTTTTGGATTTCATTCCAATGTCCAAAAGTAAATAGGATAATGGATTCTTTTCCATTTAAAAGTTATTTTAAAATACCACCATAACCACTATCAGGGGCATCGGTTTCAATAATTTTAAATAAAGAAGGATTAGCAATATGCAAACATGCAATTTCAAAAAGGGATGTAATTTTCTTTACTAAATTAGTATGATTATCTATCTAAGGGACAGGTTTCTTTTTTAAAAACTGATGCAAAAGTGTAGCAACTCGAATTATATTGGGAGTAAAATCAACCACATAATTCAAGCTACCACGAAATCTTTGCAACTCGTTTTTATCTAAAATTGTCAGAAAATTTAGAAGCAAATAACAATGATCATTCAATTGATGTTATTGTTCCTTTAGAAATATGAGTTGTAAAACTGGATTTTTTTTTTTGAAAATTTGACATTTTTGATTTGGAGATAACCAAACCATTTTTCTTAACAATATAAAAGAAAGTTTTCAAGTGTTTAAGTGGTCATTGATGGTTCTGGAATACAAAAGAACATCATCAATATACACAATGCAAAATTTTGAATAAAGGGGTTTTTTAATAAAATGGGATGGTACCTTAGTTGATTTCTCAACTAATGTACCTTCCTTGATTTGAGAAGTACTCTTTTGTTATGAAGTACTTCTTTTTTGAATTTGTTGTCTTGAGGCAGAGACGATCTCCTTGCCTTTGTCTCCTGGAATTTTGAAATGAGTTCTTGGAACTCTTTGGCTTGGGCCTATATCCTCAAAACCCCTCCACATCATCCAAATCATATGTTGATGATTCGCCTAAATTAATTGTTGTTTATCGTTTTGATTTTAACTAAATTTTAGAATATTCCTTGTATTAATTGATTAATCTCTGTCTCTAGTAATTAGATCTCTTGAATTTATCAGCCATCGTGAGATCCTTGATTAATTTTGGTATATTTTTCATCCTGTTATATTAGAAACACCCTTCTTAGAAAACTTATATGTAACTTTTCTAAGAAGGGTGGAATATGTATGATTTGGAATATATATAATATATGTAAGAAAACTTACATATAAAATCTGAGATACAATTCCTTGATCTGTTCTTCGAGAAGAGATCCAAGGGTGATTGCCACTCAGAAATTTTCTTAGACGAAATTATAATTGGCTATATATATATATATATATATATATTGTTGCAAATTGACAAAGAATTTGCGAGAATGCCTTTACTGTTCAATCATTTTTGTTCATGATAACTCTACTATTTTTGATGAAAATCCGTCACAAAGTTGCGACGAACGATTATAGACAGTCTACTTTGCAAGAGACCATTATCTGTCGCAAATGATCATTTTTGCATTAAGTTTGCCACGGATTTATCCATAGCAAAAAGCCAGTTTCTTATAGTATATACCCTTGGAACTTGCACAATACCATTTTAATCAATTTTCTCATATTCATGATTTATTACATTTCCAACAACTTCATATTACTTTACACGACTGTCATTCTTACACATTTGAATACATTCGACGCTATTCACTGTAATATCTAAGATAGCCGTGACAACGAGCTATAATTTTCAATTACAGTAATTAGCCTCTCGACTTAAAAGGGTTTCCGTGGTTAGCTCTGGAACCCAAAACTGAAAGACAAACCCTTTTCTTTAGCATAATTGCATGGGATCGAGGTATTAGTATACTTCAGCTAACTTAGCATTTAGTCGACTGCCATTGGTTAATAATTTTGCACCAATAGTAATTTGTCACTTTTGTCAAATCATTTATCCTTAAACCCAAAAAAGTTGTCATTTATAGTACTTATTTAATGAAACTTATTAGTTTTATCAAATTAATTAAACATATTTTCTAATTGCAATGCATTTGACTAACATAATATAATTAAATGACTAAAATATCTCTACATAAATGAGTTTCCACAACCTCAATTTCAGTGTCCATTCTCTCATTCCCTTCCAAATTCTCTCAACCCAACCAATCTTTTTTATTCAATTTAGAAGCCGGTTTGCAATTTCTCCTTCGAAATATTTCAAATTAAAGGTTTAACAACATTGCTATCTATCTAAATATATAATTCTTTTTCAAAAAAATTTGAGTTTTTATTGTTAAGAATTTTCCATTTTTAGAAAAGAAGTTCTGCCCGATTCCGACGGGTCATGCAGCTGAGCCACGCGAGACCAGACCAACCCGTAAAGAGCCAAGTTGAAACCACGTTGTTCATTGGAACCAAAAAATAAATAAGAGTTAATTAGGAAAACCAATTAGCCTTGAAGTAAAAGTCTGTATTTATAAGCGCATACACAATCCGATCCTACAACTTGAATAATACATGATCTTTATTCGTTCCCATGTCCATCTTCCTAATGAGGCGCCATTGGATTGGAAAGTCCGCAGCGTTTGCTGACAGAAAAACGCTACAATCTGAAGATGCCATTTACTCAACACTTGTAGAAATAATAAAACCCAAAAACAAAACTCAATTTAAGAAGATTTCAATTATCTTGATTGTCCTGAATCCTACTTTCTGAATTTCACAYATCAAACYTTTTCAGCCACTGAAAATGAGAAGTCATCATCAGTCATTGCCCGGGAAGAGTACATGTCTTCACTCCCATATGAGGAGTACTCCTCATCACTATCCTTTTCTTTCAACTCTTCAATTTTCTCGAGAGCCTCTTTCAAATCCCACCTTTTCTCTACATTCCATTCACAGCAACACATTCCAATTTTCAATAGCTTAAGCATTTGACCTTCTCTATTCTTTGTTCCATTCATGTCCTTATCAAAAACCTCACCAGTCCATTCTTCTCTCACCACAGAATTCACCCATGCAGCCAAATCTGCGTTGGTTCCTTTACCTTGTTTTAGATAGTTTGCCGGGAACCTCCCCGTGAGTAACTCAAGAATAAGAATACCAAGACTCCACACATCAGTCTTCCGTGTAACGCGGTCGTGTTGGGTGAATTCCGGTGACTTATAGGCCACCATGAACTGTTGAGCATGTTCTTTGTTGATCACTGGGGCTAAGCCGTAATCGGAAAGAATGGGTTCAAATTTGTTATCCAGAAGAACATTGGATGACTTGAGATGCCCATGTGGTAGAGTTAGGGTTGGGAACTCCTTATAAAGGTAATCCAACCCCTTTGCTACTCCTTTGATGATCCTTAACCGAGTCGGCCAGTCAAGACCAGGTTGGTTGGGGCTTCGTTTACCTAGAATCATTAAGAGAGTTCAAGTGATGATTCTTTATGAATTCCAAAWGTAAATGACAAATACAAGTATGATGTTTATGTATAGTTTTTTTGGTATGTGTCTAAATCTTCCAAAATGAATGTCAGTACTTGATTTCATTAAAAATTTACAAGAGTATTTGATCGTTTAAAATTTTACTACCCTATCCTTGATAAACCATTATAGGGTCCATATCAATTGTAATCCCACAGTCATCCCTTTCTTTTGTAGTTGAGACGACTGATACGAGAATTTAAATTATTAAGAAGTGGTCATTCATTCTTGAATAATCAATAATAAAGGAGATGGTGTATGGAATTATATGGATCCAGAAGTAAACGACTTACCATGGAGATGGCTTGCCAAGCTACCAAATTCAGCAAAATCAGAGATCAGAAGCTTTTCTTCCTTTCCATAGTAAAATGCCACAAGAGGCAGAAGATTAGGTTGAGATAAGCTTCCTAGATTTCTCATGTGTTCAAAGAAGTGTTCCTTTCCAACGTTGTCCATTCGTCTAAATCTCTTGACAGCCATGCATAGGCCACTAAGAAGCTCTGCCTTGTAAGATGATCCAAAGCTTCCACCCCCAAGTACCTCAGCAGACGCTTTCAGTAGATCCTCCAACTCAAACCTTTGTCTGTCATTCCTAACAAAATGCAAGTTCCCTGCTTCAGTATTCTTCTTGTATTTATCATCAATAGACTCGTTCACCCATTTCTTCTTCCTGTCGGCCTTATGAGCCGCTTCTCTCTTATGGAGGGTTGCAACTGTAGATTTCTTGTAGTTTGAAGGTTTTCGCCGGGATCGACAAAGCACAAAAGAAGCCAAAATGATCACAAGCAATGCAACTGCGGCAACAAGAGCAAGAATAATAGCTATTCTGGAGACCTTCTTTGAGGGTTTACATGGCTCCAATGGCTGACCACACAGATTGTTTCCTGCTTGTATAAACTAGGCTTTCAGATGAAGACTGAAAATTGGTTTTTGAATTTTCGAGGAAAAACCGGTACTTATTCTAGGTAACAAAAACAAGTACATGAAAATGCTCCACATTTTACATGAATCGAGCATATATCTAATCTAATTTAGAAAATCTCATATTGCAAACCATCAGGGAGTAAATAAAGTAAATGGGGAGACTCAACCGCATCCTAATCTACATATTTATCCCGAACACTCGGGTATTAGAGTAAGAAAATGATGAAAAATCAAAGTAAGAAGTTTTTAAACCCTCTCTCGGACTTAATTATGAATCTCGTCTCCGATCTGACAATGATGGTAAGATCGGAGACCCTGAAAAAGACCCCGCGGCCAACAACCGTAATCATTGTTTAGTTACAATGTGCAAACTAGTTCCTAATGTCATCTTACCTAACTAGCCGACAACTGAATTTGGAACATTAATCCAAGCTGAATCTTCACTAGACATTTTCTTTTGCCCATTTTTTGTTTTATTTTACTTGAATAATCCTTTTTTTTTGAAAAGATCTTTTATAAATGGTAGTATATGATAATATATAATTCATAATGCATTAAGACGGAATTTATTTTTAAATTTTTGCGGAAATAAAGAGCAAGGAATGCTAGTTATAGCTCAAAGACTCTACTGGCATATTATACTTCTAATCCCTTGATGACTTCGGAAGCTAAAGAAGAAAATAAATCACAACAATTATTTCTTTTTTTTTTTAATCCAAATTCATTGCCTGTTGCAGTTTTTTCCTGTTACCAAATTAACCTTGTAWTAGCAAATACATCTCTAGAAAAAAGATCCAGCTAGTCATAGCTCAATTTATGATATAAAACGTTAACTGCTGTGCAGATTACTACTTAACCTGTAAATGAGGTCGAATTTTGACTTCTCAAGTTTGGCGGAATGGGCCCTTCAAGATTATTATTTGCAAGGTTTACTTTGAGATCAACCTGAGGAAAATCTGGTATCTTCCCTTCAAACCGATTATTCTGCAGCTGCAAATCCACAAGCTTTGGCAATTTTGTGAGTGATGTCGGAACTTTACCAGTAAACTTGTTATTCGCCAGAATCACTCTCCTAATCGCATTTAAACCAGTGAAAGCGTCATCAGGGATGTCGCCCGAAAACTTGTTATTTGCCAAATACAGAGCTCGCAAGCCTCGGAGTTTCTTTATATCGGGTATTGCACCAGAAAAATGATTGTTTGCAACACTAAATTGACGCAAATCTGGTAATTTTGCAAGCGACTCCACATCTATTTTTCCATATAGCCCGAGATCTTCAAGCTGCATCATTATGAGATTACCATTGAAGCAAATTAAGCCCTTCCAATTAGATGAATTACCATTGCACATGTCAACTGATTCATCCCAATTATCTAGTTGAGTAGCATTCTGCAGAGACGCCTTGTACTTGAGAAGGGCTGCAACTTGATCAGGATTTTGATCAGATGATACAAGAGCAAAAACCGCGAACAAGACTTGCACCACAAGCATGCAAACTGGAAGTTTCCAGGCCATCATTTTACGAGTCTTTTGCCTGTTTTCTGTAAATCAAACAACTAGTTGAGCTCTTTTTCATGAATCAAAGACGGTTTCTCTTGGCTGCTTGGATGTTTTCTGGAGGAGAAAATGTGGAATTTGGCGATTATGTCATACTAAGAGTGAGGAGTCCATGATCGTTAACGACTAAAGAGATAGATTGGATGGTGAAATTGACAAAGTCCACTCTAGGATTAGCTGTTTTTGGCCTGCAAAATATGAACTGCAACTTTGTTTTCGTGCAAAATGCAACTCTGATAAGCTGCTTTTCTTGTTATCATACATAAACAACAACATATCTTATTTGTATCAACTATCAACATTCCAACTCATCCCAATGTTGTTGGACGGTTGCAGCAGTGGAGTTTTTAAATTCTTATTGTTTATATAAACGGGAGGGGTAGGTCGACTTTTTAGGACTGTTTTATTATTTTTTCTTTTTTAATATCGTGAAATTCTTATGTAATGTATGTTTTAATTATGCTTTATGTGACATATTTGGTCGTTTTTCTCCCATTGACAATGACTGCCGCGAAAATGCTAGAACAKAAATAAGATGAATATGTAATTGCCAAACATGTATGATGTACTCAGGCTCTCTTAAAGACTTAGGGAAGTACCACATTAAAAAGCAACACATCATAAAAGAACCCTTAGATCTACTTACTTACGGCTTAAAAATCATGTGTTCCAATTGGACTCTTTTTAATATCAAATGCTGCATTGATTATTATCTTAATTGTGATTTATATTAAGAAAATCTAATTTAAGTCTCGGAATATCCTACGAGTTTCTTTCAAGCGAAAGTTTTACCCGTACTTCGAAGTCTACCTCAAACAAGTAAGGAACCAAGTAACATCATATTGGTGTCCATTGCAAATTAAATTCTTGTTAGCAAAGAAACACTATATAAAAAAGACCACCACCCCCAACCCTACGCCCTTGAAAAAAGAACCACAATCATCTGCACAATCACTTCCTTTTGAGGCACCAACACCAGAAACAGGAAAAAGCACAATCCCTCTACCGGATCTACTAAGTGACCTATGCCAACTTGAACAGCTGAGAAGCATCCCACAACACATTGAAAGATTCCAGGAATTCCTCCGCAAAAGAAAAGAAAGGCCTAGTAACAGCTAAGCCAACCAACCAACCAATCTTCACAACAACAATGAGGTCAGCTCCGTAATGTTCGCACTGGGCTAATCTGGTGACCGTATCCCCAATCCACCAAATGGTAGGGGACTCATTTAGGCCATAGGGCCCATAAGTCACTCCCAAAGGAGTAGATGACCCTCAAACCCAGTTCTCGGGCACAACCCTGAACACTGGAACCAAATTCTAGAGAACAAGGCCTGAGCTTTGCTCCCTGAGCTCTAAGGCCTGACTTCACACTGGAATACTATTTAGTATAACCAACTCCAAGAGGACCAGTCGGTGCCCATCCCGACTTGTTTTAAAATGTCCAAAATTACTAGGTATGATGGAACCACAAACTCGCTCTTCCACTTGCACAACTTCATGACGCTGATGTTGATGGCAACAGATATCATACTCTGTCGATCCTTTCCCTCCACATTGTCAGGCTAGGCCCTCAATTAGTTCTCCCACTTACCCTCCAAAAGCATACGCACTTTCTACTGAATGGGAAACTCCTTCCTCGCTCATTTTGTTAGAGGTTGAGAACACAGGAAAATAGTGGCCACTTACTGAACATCAAACAAAGAAGGGATGAAACAATAAAACAGTATCTCATGAAAGCTATTGAACTCCTCGACCACATAAATACCCTATTCATTCAAGTTTTTCTTCACAACCTAAGATCAGGACAATTACTCAGTAAACTCTCTACCTACCAACCAACCATAGTCCAAGGCCTCATCCATAAAGTGGGAAGATTCATTATAGGAGAAGAAAATTAAAAGCCAAATAGGAGTTAGAAAAATAGGATAAGCATATCACTGTCTACAATGATGGAAGAAATAAAAAGCCATGAGCTCTCAATCGTCTGCACCTTCCTACCCAGGATAGACTCCACTTCTCAACATCTAGAGAAACACACTCAAACCAGCCATGCTTCCATAATAAACAACAGACCCTTCAAGCCACAACCCAAAACCAATGGCTTCAGTCCTCTTAACCCCCCAGTATCACAAATCCTCAATCAGCTTGAAAGTTTGAAAATCCTTCTCCAACCAAACCGAGGCACAACCAAATTCTACACGTTCCACAAAGACCATGGCCATGACAACTAATTATGCTATGATCTAAAAGAAAAATTGAAGAGGCTATCTGCAAGGGCCACCTTAATGTCTAGGCATGTGCCGAAAGGAGGGCACTCGGGCTCAACCATACTGGCAATACTGCCTATGGGAAACAAAATTGACAATAGACAATAGCCCATCGACAACCGGGGACAACAACCTGCCCCAACGAACCCAAACCCCAAAGCTAACCACATGATTTCCTCTCCCTCGAGGACTTTCTAGAAAATCAAATCGGGCTCTCCCCGACCCTTCCAAAATGAGCCTATGGTCATTACTTTGAACATCGTTCGACAATCTCATCAAAMGAATATTGGTAGACACAGGCAGCTCCGTTAACATTATATTTAACAAAGCCTTCCACCAAATGGGCATTGACGCCTACATGTCATGCCTGATAGCACCCCACTCATTGATTCACTGGAAACACCATATCATCAACAGGGAAAGCACACCTCCTAGTCCTGATCAGGGATGGTTCACTCCACACAATAAAATTTGTGGAACTTTTGATTGTACCAACATGCTCTTCATACAATGCAATCCTTGAGCGCCTAGTTCTGGACAATTTTAAGGCCTAGATGACCATCGTAACAACTTTATAACCTCCTCCACTAGCTCCAACCATATCATGATCAATGGAGATCGGACCTCAAGCAAAGAATATCACCCGAAGATAGGGTTGAACCCACTTTTTGAGTTTTTTTTCAATACAAATCATCATTTCTTCCTTACACCACATGGTACAGATTGGTCAAGCATTACCACCAACCATAAAGCATGATCTCCTGAGCCTGTTAATGAGATTCAAAGACATTTTTGCTTGGTCTCCGACTAATATTCGGACTATACCCAAAAGCTGGCCAAGCACAAACTCGAAATACCCTTGACGCAAGATCAACAAAGCAAAAGAAGAGGCCCTTCACTACCGAAAGAATAGCCACAATCAATCAACAAATGAGAACCTCCTTAGCGCTTGAATAGTAAC
This sequence comes from Rhazya stricta, assembly GCA_001752375.1. Taxonomy (NCBI): domain Eukaryota; kingdom Viridiplantae; phylum Streptophyta; class Magnoliopsida; order Gentianales; family Apocynaceae; genus Rhazya; species Rhazya stricta. The sequence continues at coordinate 159,880 of MEJB01000014.1, read as the reverse complement.
ACTTGTTCAATTCCCAACTTGGCTGGCAAACCCAACAGTAGTTAGGAAAGCGGATAATGATTGATGAATGTCCATTTGCTTCATAGGACTAAACAAAGCACTATTGGAAAAACTATTCCTATTCCCATGCATAAAGAAACTCATGGATGCAATAGCATAGCACAACATATTGCATCCTTGTTGCCTATGAAGGTTATCACCAAATCCAAATGGCCCCTGAAGATGAGGAAAAAATAGCTTTTGTCACCGATTATGGAATCTTCTACTAATAGAGAATGCCTTTCAGATTAAAAAAGGTTGGAGCAAATTTCCARGATATGGTTTACAAAGCTTTTAGGAATCAACTAGGGCAAAACGTTGTAGTGTATGTAGGTGATATCCTCATCAAATCCAAACCATAGACGTAGTTGTAAAAGACGTCGAAAACTTTCCAAACAATGCAAGCCATTGGGATGAAGCTAAACCCCAAGAAGTGTTCATTTGGGGTCAAAGCAGGAAATGGTTTTGGATACATGGTCTCCGAGGGAGACATCAAAGCAAACCCATAAAACATCAATGAGATGCAAGCTCCAAGAACAATAAATGAAGTAAAAAAATTATCAAATTTTCAGCAACCCTCAGTAGGTTTATCTCGAGAGTAGGGAGAAAACACTCCCATTGTATAAACTGCTTAGGATCCCAAACCCTTTCCCCTAGAGCAATGAGTGTCGTTGAGCTTTTAATGCTCTTAAGCAAGCATTAGCCAAAACCTCTATTACTCACTGTACTCGCAAATAATGAAATATTTTTCTGTACTTGTCCGTGAGTAACATTGCAACAAGCAGTCCTTTGCTCTCATAGAAATAACTCGATCAAGCTAATATAGTATATCAATCACATCACTGTGAAGGCCAGAAGAAAGATATCCAATATTAGAAAGGCATCTTTTACACTGGTCATCACTGTAGAAAAACTACGGTCGCAGTTCCAATCGCACCTCATCACAATACTCACAAATTCGCCCTCAGATAGGAACTTCATAAACTCGAATTCAAGGGTAGACATATGAAATGGGTAATKGAATTTAATGAATACCACATCGACTATAAATTGAGGACTACAATCCAAGCCTAAGCCTTGGTTGATTTCGTAGCCAAATGTACTTTGAGTGAAACAAAAATGATCATACCAACATCAACAACTCCACCCTTCGACCAATGCTAGTCGGCGTACATTGACATTTTATCTAGAAAAGAAACCAAAGGGGCAAAATTCATCCTTGTCAGCTTCCAAGRCACAGAGTTCACCTATGCCCTTAAGTACAACTTGTAACACCCCCAGATTAGGAACTGTCCTAAGCTGAGAATATTACATTACCTTACTCATARAACAATTACTATTATAGGAAATAAAGAAGTCTTAACYCTTATCAAAGATTTTATAAAAAWTTCGGCAAAGTTTCCTCTAAAATCTCAATAATTACCTCSTGCATACACTCATAAAAAGTTCTCAATATTCTCAACATTCACCACATATTCTCCAATCCAATTAAACATCCACCGTAAAATACGCTCCAACAAATTTCTTACCAATCCAACAATTATTCAAACAAGAATTTGAAGAAACCAAAAGAACTTAAAACACAATCAACTAAACCAAATAAAAAAAGTTAACTACTATCTTAATCCTCAAAATTTATTTATTACATGCTTCAGGGTATCTTGGTTTGCCCACAAGCGACCTCCTCGCACCATCTGGCTACASATCATTTGAAATGCAAACGAGAGAAATGGAATGAGTTATAAAGCCCAGTAAGTAATCCTCATGCRTGAATGCATAAACATGTCCTACATGTCATGAATTATAAAATCTCATTTTCTCAATGAAAACCTTTCCTTCAAAATATATAATTTGTAAAACATTTCATTTCCTTTCATTCRTGAGCTCACTAGAGTGTAATGCTAGCCATTAGGCTGCAGTGGGCCATTTGTTCTTTGAAACCCAATTACATTTCTACCTTCCTTTTTCTCTTTACCTCCCAGAGGTGAATCAATACTTCCCTCCCAGAGGCTCGATTCACGTGCGCAGTCCCCCATGCCCCATTTCCCACTCACATCTTTCACATAATTAACACACCTCATAATACAATCCCATAACACAACACATAACACACAACACATATATGTGAATGAGAATGAGAGAATTTACTCACATAAATCTCAGATTAAATAACAATCACACACATACGTTAATGAGAATGTGTGAGTTTACTTACATACACATTCAATTCATGTAAGAAGATTCAATGATAATAACAACACCCTTACATCACTACTAAATGAGAATGAGAGTATTTACTTACCCGGARTCCTTTACGTTAAAAGGTTTCTTATTTAAATCTCGAAGTGAAATTCTTCTGTTGTTCTCAATGTTAGGGCACTCGAATCAACCTATTTGTGATTACAGAAAGAAAGTCTATTTAGTTCAATCGTCCCAACTTAGATATTCAGAGCTTATTCCAGGAATGTCATTTGTCAATTATTAATCCATACTTAGTCCCCATATTACCAATTATCACGTCTTTTAAGGATACAATCTAAACTCCTTCGTTTGGGTATTAAACTTCATTTATGTTCTTTACAATTTTACTTTAGGATATAATTTCATAATTTATAAATTTTAATATTAATTAATAATATTTTCACCTTTTAAATCACAAAGTCCAAGAGTCTCGGGAATGGTTTCGGGTTCTCAGGCATTTGGATGCCTGGGCATTAGGTGTCTAGACGTCTGCGTGTCTGGGTGTCAGGGCGTCGGGCGCCTGGGCATTGGGGCGTCGGCGGCATGATGAGGAAGAAGAAGAAGGAGATTCTAGTKTTTTTTTTTTTTTTTAACTTGGGCCSTAACCCAAATCCTTCGGGCCTTCCCATCCATAATTAACCCAAATCCTTAAATTAAATTTCACGGGCTTTTCTTTCGATAGAAATATAGTTTCCGACAGAAAAGGGAATAAGCTCAACAAGTCGAGGCTCTATCCTATCAAGGACCCTCATTCGATTAACACGATAATTTCATACTTATTAAACGTGCCAATTTAAATTATTAATCGATTAACATGATAATTTCATACTTATTAAACGTGCAAATTCAAATTATTAATCACTTGTAAAATTTCCAAACCTAGTTGGCACACAATTTCACACAATCAAACAAAAAATTTAATAAAGGAACAATTCCAGGTATTACAATACCCTACCCCATAAAATAAATTTCGTCCTCAAAATATAGAATTTACTAGAAAAATATCGTGGCTACTTACTACGCATMCTATCTCCCTCGTTCCCAAGCTACCTCTTGATGGCATGTTTGTTATAGGGAACCTTGATTAATGCCATCGTCTTCTTTCTCAAATTCCTTTCTAGTCATCATGAAGACACGTGCTTGCATATCCTTCCTTTTCTCCCTACAATCCTTAGCCAAATGTCCCGATTTACCACAGTTAAAACAAATCGTCTTATATTCATTTGCAAAATGTCCTAACTTCCCAAAGTTGGAACACACTCTACCACCTTCATGAGGACATTTCTTAGCAAAATGCCCTTGCTCCCCACACCTGAAGCATACCCCTTTGCTAAAGAGACACTCACCTGGATGTCCCTTGCCATATTTGGGGCAAGCCTTCCTCTGTTGTTTGTTCAGTTGTCTACCCTTTTGATCGTATCTCCTCTTTTGGCCACCCTTATCCCCACTTCTGGAAGTACCATTCCTAAATCCCTGACCATTAGGTTAACTCCTGAGCTCCTCCGTACTCAACATTTGAGCCCTCTCTACTAGGAGAGATTTATTGACAATCTCTCGATATGTAGAAAGCTCAAAAGGGATCACTGCTAGTTTAATCTGAGCCTCGAGTCCCTCTTCAAAACGTCTTGCTCTCCTTTCTTTCGTAGCAACCAAATCGAGAGTAAACTTAGCTAATTGAGCGAACTCAGCTTCATACTCACTAACAAATCGGCTTTCCTGCTCCAACCTCACAAACTCGCGTTCCTTCTGCTGTTGCACGCTTTTGGGAAAATATTTATCGTTAAAGGCCTTGATAAACATCTCCCAAGTGAAAGGGCTAGTGTCTCTCTCATGCTGGCGTTAAACCATCAACCACCAATCATACGTTTCTGCTTGGAGCATGTACGCAGAAAGGTCAACCTTCTTTTCGCCTGAGCATCGCATAACAAAGAAGGTTTTYTGTATCTCTATCAGCCAATTCTTGGCTTTCACCGATTGAGTGGTACCTCAGAGTGGCGGTGGGGCGAGCCTCTTAAACTCCGAGATCTTCCCATAATCCCGTGTTTCGTTCCTCCTCACTAGCTTGTCCGAAGTCTGTCATTGCCTGCATAAAGGCCTCCATGGTCATTGGAGTTCCTTGTGCGACATAGGTACTACCTATTCTTTCGTCCTGGGGCTGAACCATCCCGTCTTGGGCTGGGAACCTGTAGTACGAACCATTCTAAACTRGAAAAATTTATCGTATAATTATACACACACGTAGCGCATGTTTATAAAAACGAACATTATACTTTACCCCAAATTCAAGCAAAATCAAGATATATCACAACACTTAACATTCAACTCATTCGAGAATCTAAATCAAAATAGAAACTTAACACTTAATATTCAACTCATTTGAGCATCTAAATCAAAATAGAAACTTAACACTTAATATTCAACTCATTCGAGAATTTAAATCAAAACATAAACTTACCTGATAGTCCAGAAAAGAAAGCTTGTGGCATGGCTCGATACCCGTATACTTTTCAATAATACATAAATTATTTTCTTATGAAGTTTACAGAATCATTTTTAAAATCCTAAGCTCCGATACCAAAACTGTAACACCCCCAGATTACGAACTGTTCTAAGTTGAGAATGTTACATTACCTTACTTATAGAACGATTACTATTATAGGAAATAAAAGAAGTCTTAATCCTTGTCAAAGATTTTATAAAAATTTTGACAGAATTTCCTCTGAAATCTCAATAATTACCACCTGCATACACTCATAAAAAGTTCTCAATATTCTCAACACCTAATTAACACATATTCTTCAATCCAATTAAACATCCACTATAAAATATGCTCCAACAAATTTCTTACCAACCCAACAATTATTCAAATAGGAATTTGAAGAAACCAAAAGAACTTAAAACTTAATCAACTAAACCAAATAAGAAATAGTTAACTACTATCTTAATCCTTAAAATTTATTTATAACATGCTTCAGGGTATCTTGGTTTGCCCACAAGCGACCTCCTCGCACCCTCTAGCTACACATCATCTGAAATACAAACGAGAGAAATGGAATGAGTTATAAAGCCCAGTAAGTAAACCTCATGCATGAATGCGTAAACATGTCCTACATGTCATGAATTATAAAATCTCATTTTCTCAATGAAAACCTTCAAAACAATCCCTTTTTGAAATCTCTTTACAAAACCTTTCCTTCAAAATATATAATTTGTAAAACATTCTATTTCCTTTTGCTCGTGAGCTCACTAGAGTGTAACGCCTAGCCATTAGGCTGCAGTGGGCCATTTGTTCTTTGGAACCCGATTACATTTCTACCTTCCTTTTTCTCTTCACCTCYCAGAGGTGAATCAATACCTCCCTCCCAGAGGCTCGGTTCGGGTGCGCYAGTCCCCCACRCCCCATTTCCTACTCACATCTTTCATGGTTAGGTTTACACTCCTTTCCAAAAACTTTAACATTTTCTTAAACACRTTACAGTTTATAAAATACATTTCCTTTCAAAATTTCATTTCCTAAACCATTCATTTCTCAATGTATGAATGTCYCATGTCAGGAATGATGTAGAACACTAACTACATGCCCATGACATGAAATGCGTACCATTGTATATAATATATCATTCGACATAAACACAGTACAGGATATGAAACACATGAAATATTCCACACAATTAACACACCTCATAATATAATCCCAYAACACAACACATATATGTCAACGAGAATGAGAGAATTTACTTATATAAATCTCAGATTAAATAACAATCACACACATACGTTAATGAGAATGTGAGAGTTTACTTACCTACACATTCAATTCATGTAAGAAGATTCAATCATAATAACAACACCCTTACATCACCACTAAATGAGAATGAGAGTATTTACTTACTCGGAGTCYTTTACGTTAAAAGGTTTCTTATTTAAATCTCGAAGTGAAATCCTTCGACCGTTCTCAATGTTAGGGCACTTGAATCAGCCTATTTGTGATTACAGAAAGAAAGTCTATTTAGTTCAATCATCCTAACTTAGATATTCAGGGTTCATTCCAAGAATGTCATTTGTCAATTATTAATCCATACTTGGTCCCCACATTACCAATTATCACGTCTTTTAAGGATACAATTTAAACTCCTTCGTTTGAGTATTAAACTTAATTTATGTTCTTCACAATTTTACTTTAGGATATAATTTCATAAGTTATAAATTTCAATATTAATTAATAATATTTTCACCTTTTAAGTCACAAAGTCCAAGAGTCTCGGGAATGGTTTCGGGTTATCGGGCATCTGGACGSTTGGGCGTCGGGCGCCTGGGCATTGGGGCGTCGACGGGATGATGAGGAAGAAGAAGAAGGAGATTCTAGTTTGCAGATGTTATTGCAGATGATATGTGACTAGATGGGGAGAGGAGGTCGCTTGTGGGCGAACTTAAATACCCAGAAACTGGTTTCTACCTATGTATATAATGAAATTTACTTTTTGAAGTAGTTTTTAAATTATGAAGCTTTTGATGATGTTGTTTTTGAATGGTGTAAAAGCCTTCCGCTGTATTTACTTTTGAACGAATGTTGACTTATAAATAGACAAATTTTAATTTCGAACGGAACGACGTAACATCTCCGGGTTAGGACGGTTCCTAAACTGGGGGTGTTACACATTTCGTTCAAACATCCCTCCAGATAAGTAAGAATTGGTAAGTTCTTTCTCTTCATCTTTCTTCTCATCATAGCATACTATAGTTTTTTTTGGTCACCCTGTTTCTTCTTTTTTCACTTCTACTCAGTTTAAAGGAAGCACACATCCCTYCTTCAATTTTCGTTTACTCAACAACAAGGACAACAACTCCCTCCGACCAATTGAAATCTTCTGCATAGGTAAGTCCCAAGATCATTCTTTTGTTTTAAAGAATATGTTTTCTTGTAGTCTACTGCCTTTACTTTCTTTTCTTAGGTTAAATCCTAGTTCTAAGAATTCATGAATGCTAGTTAGTTGCTGTTATAAGAGAACAACTTGTGTAACAAATGAATTTAGCATGCTTTATGTGTTAATTTGGACCAAACGATAGTGACAATAGGATTTAATTTTAGTTTATTAGCTTTGGTGATTTTTCTAGCAGTGTGTTAACTGGTTTTGCCATAAAGCATGTCTATATTACTGCAAGATTACAGTTATTTTTGGATATGAACTGAATGAGTGCTTTAGGCTTGAAGAGATAGGTTGATATATGAGAGAAATGACTAGGTATTTGCTAGGAATTGGAATTTGATCTTGCTTTCTACTGATTTTGGTTTTAAGGTTGARTTAAGGAATATGGRTTTTTATTAAATGCGAAGGTTATTGTCACTAGAAAGCTTTGTTTCTTAGGATTAAAACAAGATCTAGACCATTTAAAAAGCTTGCCTAAATTTTGAGTTATGAACAATACAAGATAGACTGCCGGCTTTATCGGACTATTGATTACCTTACAATTTTGAAGAAWTTGTGAATCAGTTGTGTTTTGAAATAATGAGTGTGATATTAGAAAGCTGGTTTTCTTAGGAAAAATTTGACTATGGATTTCCAGAACTTAAGTTATTATCAATTATTTGAACATTGCCAATTTAGGCTTGAGATTTGTTGTACCTATTGTTCGATCAAAATTTGGTGTTTAACTAGACACTTCTAGGTATTGTGATCTATAGGGGTGAATTTTTGATGTCTTAGGAATAAAATGAAACTGAATTCACTGGGAGAATCCTAGTGGAACTCGAGTTATAAACCAAACACCTAACTTTGTCAATTTTTGTAGGTATGCACTAATTCCTATTGTTTTAGCCTTACTACATTTCAATCATGTCCTTGAGTTGAGATTTCTATATGTGGATAGAAATCTGTGTGTCTTGAAAGCATCTTCCAACAAATTATGTCAAGAAACTCGATCTAGAACCAAAGTTATGATCGATTCTCTCAACCTTGCCAGTTCTGGACAGAATGGAATATGAATGCTTTTCCTTGACCTTCTATGACTTGATACCACTTCAAGAAACATAAATAATACCTTAAGTCAAATTTTTGAATCACCTAGTCACCGATTTTAGGTTCAAAACCTTTATGTCGAATTCATTAGGATTATAGGCTCCTCATTAAGACGAATAAGCATTTAATTATCTAAACCTCATGCAAGTTACAATTAAGGTGATTTATTTGTGTATATAGGATACCTCGACTTTGAGATATAGCAAGTTCACATCTTTGAGCTGATTTACTCCGGTGTGTCCTTCTGTCTTTTAAACTTCCCAGAATGGGCAGTTTTGTTTGTCGTATTATAGATGTGTTCTCAAGTATTCTCGAATGTGTCTATATAAAACTCTTATCACTATTTTCCATCTTGAGAATTATGCATGATATTTCTTTRTAAATGTGTTGCATGAAATTACTTTCTAATACAATTTCCAAACAATGACTTTGTCATGCTTTTTGAGTTATTTCCTTTCAAGTGTACATTTGTTCATCCAAAGTATCGATTTGAAAAGTCATTCCGGATTCCAGCAACATTACTAACTTAACATTAATCTAGGGTTGTGTTAACGTTGAGAAGCGTCTGATGAGTTTGAAATGTATAGTGTATTTATTATTGTTGTTTCGGGAAGGTGATATTTCTTAGTTAGATTCTTTTAGGTAACTTGAATTATGAACTAAAAAAAAAAGGACTTTCGAACTCTGTAAAAACCTTGATTGGTGAATGCTCATGTTAGATAAATGCATATCACTAGTAAATTTGGTTAATCAGATTTCAAATGAAATTCTCCTTTTTCTAATAAATGTTAGGATACTTTTTGGCATATTGACATTATGGACAGCCAAGGCACGTTGCTTGTGATTAAAGTAAACTAAATCTACTAGGGATTTCAAGTAAGTAAACTCATTTTTTTTTCTCAAATGAAGAATTTCTATGTCGAATGTAATGTGGTATATGATATTATTTCAAGTATGTTAGTTACTATCTGTTCATRTTGGATTAAGCCTGTGAAAATACCATCTGTTCCATGTTAGAACATTGATTTTGTTGTTATTAAATGAACATGCATCTCATTATCATTGTGTATCTTCCGTAGGGAAAATTTGCATGTTCATGGTATCAGTATGGAAAATGGGTTAAAGGATAAGGTATGAAAATGAAAGTTTAAACAGTAAACGAATCCTAAAAGTTAGGAGTTGGAAAAAGGGTGTAACCCTAAGCCATAAAAGGTGTGAGTGGGAAATAAGGCACAGGGAACCCGCGCACACGACTTAAACCTCTTTGGAGGGTGGAAATGAAAGTAAAGTTCACCTCTAATAAGGTGAAAGTAAAAAAAAATGTTAATGAAATGATAACTACGTGCTGGTTCTATAGGTAGAAATTTATCCACTTCAAATAATAATTGCCCACTGCAGAGCTTAATGGTTAGGTGATACACCAAGTGAGCTCACGTTAGAAATGGAAAACTTCAGAAAATTTAGACTAAATGAATTTTTGAGTTTCATAACAAATAACATATGTCACACGCATTCATGCATCAATTTACTTATTGAGCTTGTAGCTCACCCGATTTTCCTTATTTTACATTTCAAGCAATGATTAGCCAGATGGTATGTGGAGATCGCTTGGGAGTAGGCATGATACCCCAAGTTATTTCTTTTGTTAAATAAACTTTATGGAGTAATGGAGATGGTCGAATAAAGCAACCATTATTTATTCATTTATRTGTTTGTTTATTTTATTTATTTATTTATTTTATTGATATATTCTTTCGAAGGTTTCTCTGGGTTGTAGCTAAATGAGTATTTCTTTGCTGTTGGTGATTGGAGTTGTTGGGGATTGAAAACATGCTTATTTTGTGATATGGTGTATTGGTTGTTGTTGGGTTTTTCTTGTTGTGTACAGGGTGGATATGTTGATATTATGAGGGACACTCTGCCAAAACTTTTGTAAACCCTTTTTTATTTCTAATTTAAATTCAAATTTTTATTTTTTCCAATTATTGCAACCCATGTGAGTTGATGCGAGCAACTTCAGAAAAAGAACTCTTATTATGACTATTTTCTCTTTGAGGCCCACAAAAACTAAAAGGTGCTATAAGACAATGTCTGACACCTCACAACATGAGCTTAGAGGATTGTCAGGCCGATTGAGGCAATATGAGAGGCCCAATTGGAAAGGGATAGGTTCTACTTCTTTTCCCTCGGTTAACTTACCTTCTCCCTCGGATGCTTCGGCGGGATGGCCTACTCAGCCTAAGTACTACAGAGTCTTCTCATTGGCTAACCTGGCCTAATTACTCGGTAGAGTTTGTTCATGGTCATGTTCTTCCACCTAAGGTTCCATAGTAGCCTCCATGGCCTAGCCAACCGAGCTTTCACAGAGGCTTACATTGTCTGATTAACCAGCTGGACCTTCACACCAGCTTGCCCGGCCTGGTCATTCTTAGATTTTGAGTTGTTTAGTTTCCTAGATTGTGACCTATCCTAGATGAGACTTTAGGAATAGGAGTATAGGCTTTACTTTGCTTGTGCACTTGCTGTACTAGTTTTGATTTTTTCATTTTGTACGGTAGGAAAAGAATATCGACTTACTCTATTTTGAATCCTATTTGAAGAATAGCTATGTAATTCATGATTTGCAATTAGAAGAGCTAGGATTTTTTATCAAACTACTTTGGGTCGATTCACTACCAGATAGCTATTGATGACCCTAGTAGTTAAAGACACTTATTTGGGAGTGAATAGAATATTTATATGTTGAAGTGATAGATTTGTAGTACCATTTTGTTTAAGTTGTGAAATCTGTGCTAGTGTATACATGAATGGCCCCGAAGACTCATTCTGGAAATCTTTAAGATGCTTCTGAACCAAGTAGTAGAAGTAGACCACGTGTTTCCTTCAGCAACCAAGGAGCAACCACAGTCAAACTGGATCATGAGAGCGAACCCCCTTCCATTAGATAGACTACTCCTATGCCTACAGAAGAGMCAAATGTGGCCTGTGCCCTTGACAGAATGACCACCTTGACGGAAATGACCCTTCAAGGAAGCGCACCTAGACCRGTGGAACATAATGAAAATGATGAAACTTTCCAATGATTTCTRAAATTTGAGTCTCCAAAATTCTTTAAGGAGGCAGAACAAGAGGTTAAAGAARAAYGTTGGGTTAAACATATGGAGGACATATACTGTACTTTACAATACACGGATTAGAGGAATRTTGCATGTGCGACATTTGGATTAAGAGGACCCGTCCGTGAATGATAGGCCCAAACCTAGGACGTTTTGAAAGGCAAGGTGATCTAATAAACTGGAAGAGGTTTGTCGAAAAATTTGAAAGGGAATTCATACCTCAAAGGATTAGGGAACAAAGAGATRATGAGTTCTAGACCTTGTGTCAAGGTAGCATGTCCGTCAGCTAGTATGGTTCCAAGTTCAGAAAGCTCTCCAAGTACAGCTTTATTTGATCGATGTAGAGAAAAATAAGACTAGACAGTTTGTCAAGGGATTACGCCCTAGGCTATAGAGAGCTCTGCCTCCTAGTCCTCCCATTTCTTACAAGAACACAATAAAAGTTGCCACTTGCATAAAAAATAAGGATAAGATGATAGAAGTTGTAAAACAGAGCCATGAACAAGGAAGCTTATTTTAGAAATATCCTAGCGGGATAAAATGGCAAGGGGAACCTAGTAATCCAAGAGAGGAAAATGAATTCTTGGGGCAGCTTTGCACCCTAACTCCACCTGCACTTACTATGGTAGACCTGATCATACAAAATTTGAATGTCGAAGGAAGAATAACCTGTGCATCCTATGTGGTAGTTCTGAGCCTTTATGCTAAGACATATCAACATCAAACTGAATTTCCATTGGGAATGAGATAAGCTAAACCTGCAGGACACGAGCTCCAACAACAAACTAATTAGGAAGGCCTCAGGTCAAAGCACAGGTATTCACCTACACATCTTCTCATCATCTGATCTGCACATTGCTTGTAAAGAAATGATTCATTCAAAAAATAACTATTCATATTTCATGAGGTATTATGCTACTAACCAAATAATTTACAAATGTTTGCATACTAGGATGTTGCAGCATTGCTCAACTTAGCACTGGTTCATCTGAAAACTCCTCTTTAATTTGCACTTGTGGGTTTGTGTCTCCGTCATCCTCTAATCTAGATAGGTGGTCAGCTATTTGATTTTTCGTTTGTCTTTGATTTCCAGGTCAAACTATTGCAACAAAAGCACCCATTGAACAAGTCTTGTCTTTGCATGCTTTTTGCTGTGAGATACTTGAATGCTATATGATCAGTGAAGACTGTGGCCTTGGTTCCAGCAAATATGTCCTGAACTTGTCAAATGCATATACTACTGCAAGCAACTCTCTTTCAGTTGTTGTATAATTTATTTGTGCATGATTAATYGTCTTGCTTCTGGAGTAGGTAGGATGAAACACTCCTCCTTTTCTTTGTCCCAATACTACTCCTGCAACATAATTGCTAGCATTGAACATAACTTTTATTAGTAAAGTTCAATATGCTATTGTAATGATAGGTGCTGAAACAAGAGCATCCTTTATTAACTTGAAAGCTTTGTGGCATCTTCCATCAAATACAAAAGGTTGGTCATGCTGGAACAAAGTGCACAAGGGCTTGGAGATCTTTGAGAAGTCCTTGATGAATCATCGAAAAAAAATCCTTATTCCTTTTACTGTTGTAGTTGCTGGAAACTTTTGAATTACTTCTATCTTAGCTTTGTCTACTTCCAAACCATTTATAGAGACTTGATGACCTAGAAAAATCCCTTCTTGCACCATGAAGTGACATTTCTCCCAATCCAAGACCAAGTTAGTCTTTTCACATCTTTCCAAGAATTTTTCCAAATTCACCAAAAAGTCTTCAAATATACCAACAATAATGAAGAAGTCATCCATAAATACTTCCTTAGTGCTAACGGAGAAGTAAAAGTCATACATAAATACTTCTTTGGTCATCCATATTAATAATCCATAAAGGAGAAGTGATCCATAGATATTAGTATTTTCCACCATATCTATTAAGATAGTCATTATACACCTTCAAAGGTGCCATAAGGACAAGTAGAAGTTGTTTTCTCTTGATCCCCTGGAGCTACAACAATCTAAACAGCAAAAATAATCCTTAATGACTAACCTATCCAACATTTGGTCAATGAATGGCAATGGAAAATGATCATTCATGTAGAGCTTTGTTAAGCATCTTGTAGCACATGCACACTATCTATCCGATTACAATTCTTATTGGAATCAACTGATTCCTTTCAYTGGTGATGATAATCATTCCTCTCTCCTTATGTACAAATCGCAATAGACTAACCTAATGACTATTTCATATTGGATAAATTATGCCATCATCTAGCCATTAGATGACCTCATTCTTCACAACATCTTTCATTATGGGGTTCAATCTTTGTTGCTGCTCTATTGAATTACTATAATAATCTTCCAATAGTATCTTATGAATACAAATTTAAGGACTGATTCCTTTGATATCTGCCATTGTCCATCCAAATGACCTTTTGTACTTCTTCACGATTGCATGAAGATTCTTTTGCTTCTCCTCATCTAAAGTTGCTGAAATAATCACTGGAAGTGTATCCTTATCACCTAAGTAAGCATACTTTAAGTGTGAAGAAAGTACCATTTGCTCAAGCATAGGTGGCTTCTCTATAGATGGTTTGAATGAATTGCTGACTCTTTCTGATAACCCCAATGATTCAAACTACTTACCATGTACTACAAAATATTCTATTTCCACTAAGTCAATTTCAGCATTCGGTCCACCTGGATCATCTTTCTCTTCATTTTTCATCATTTTGCTGCAGTATAATAGTCATCTTTGCTACAATGTTCCTGAAAATGTTCATCAGCTACTTTATCTATAATATTGATTTAAGAACACTCCTTCACTTCACTTAGATTTCATTGCATGAAGGACGTTAAATATGATCTCTTGGTCATAAACTCTCATAGTTAACATTCCTTTTGGCATGTCAATGATCYTTCTTCCCGTAGCAAAGGATGGTCTTCCCAAAATGATGGGCCCCTCCTTATCCGCTTCATAGTCTAATATGATAAAATCCATCGAGAATATAAATTTGTCTACCTAGACAAATACATCTTCAATTATACCTTTGAGGTAGGCAAATGTTCTATCTGCCAGTTGAAGTGTAACTATTGTTGGCCTTACTTTTCCAATCCTAAGTTGTTGAAACACGGGCATGAGGTTGATACTTCCTTTGAGGTTGCATAATTCTCTACCACAATAGGTTTCACCAATTGAGCATGGAATGGTTAAGCTACCTAGATCTTTTAACTTTGGAGGTAACTTATTTCGTAAGATAGATATGCACTCTTTTGTTAAAGCAATCATTTCAAATTTCCCTGATCTCTTCCTCTTGGATAGCACATCCTTCATAAACTTGACATAATTTGGCATTCATTGCAAAGCTTCAATGAGAGGGATGTTAATATGTAAGTTTGTAAGAATATCCAAGAACTCATTGAATTGATGATCGTGATTCTTCTTTTGAAGCATTTTAGGTAATGGTGGAGATGGTCTTTCTTCTTTTTGTTTGGTTTCCTGCAGTTGAGCTACAACATTCTGCTCTATTGCTCATATTTTATCCTTTCTCCTTTCTTCCATTTCTTCTTATTCAGCCTGGATTGGAGCTGGTGTTGCTCTCTCCTTAGCCTTCAATAATGGTCCTTCCAATTGCTTTTCACTTTTAAGGGTGATGGCCTTACATTGCTCCTAGTCATCTCTCATTGGATTTTCTATATTACTAGGCAACATACTTGGTGGTCTGGAGCTCAATGCTACAGCAAGTTGTGCAACTTATTTCTCTAGATTCCTTAATGATATTGTTTAGTTCTGGTGGATTGGTTCTCAATAATGGCATCATTGTTTTCCAGTTATTCCTTCAATATTTTTTCCATGTCGTATAATTGTTCATGAGAATTTGACCTTTGCTGCTGCCCTTGCCAGAAATCTGGTTTATATTTTGGTTTATTTTTCTATGACATGTCGATGAGGTTCCTCCTTGGTTGCTCCATGAGAAGTTTGGACGCTGCCTCCATCACAGGTTGTATGTGATAATTTGAGGGTTATTGATCTTACCAATGTTTTGCACATAACACACTGATTCTGGATTGGAGGGGAACTTGTTAAAGGTATGATCTTCTCCATAATATACACATGATACCCCACTTTGTTGTAGCATAGGTGCCTACATATTTTTAATCATGTTAGTCAATGAAGCTACCTCTACTGTCGCTGCTATCACTACTTCCATTTCATGATCTTCTCATGCTCTTTTTGTTGTGGCAGATCCGTTAGACGACCATTGATAGTTGTTATTGGCTATCCTCTCTAAAATTTCATATACTTCAACATATGTTTTGGCTAACAAGGCTCCATTTGGTTCAACATAATTCTTGTTTGAGCATTCAAACCATTGTAAAAAGTCTGTATTTGCACCAATTTTTAATGCCATGATGTGCATAATTTCCAAAAAATTCTTTGAATCACTCATATACTTCATACAATGTCTCATCTCTATGCTGTTGAAAAGATATTTCTCAACTTAGTAGCTTTCATTGGATGGCAATATTTCATTAAAAACTTCAGCAAGATCATTCAATGAAATAATAGAATTATGAGGTACAGAGTGTAACCAATCTAACGCACGGTCCTTTAAAAAACAAGGAAATTGTTTCATGCATAATGCTTCTCTAGGAACTCCTTGTAATTGAAATTAACCACTTGCCTCCATGAAGTCTAAGATGTAAATGGGATACTCTATTAGCATCCCACTAAATTGGTCTACCATTTGCAACATTTGGAACATTACAAGCTTAAGCTCGAATTGAGTGGCCTATATATCTGGTCAAAATGTACCTAATTGTAGATGATGTAGCACTAGCATGGAATAGTCTCTTATAGCATGATTTCTATCATCGGATTATGATATAGCATCGCAATTGTTATTTTTGGCTTGCTTGTCCATGGTTTTTTTCAGCAAGAATTTTGTGCTGCGTCTTCAATCTTTTTATTGTCTTCTCAATTTTAGGATCAGGTGGCACTATTTTAGAATCTTACTTGTCTTTTTGTCACATGCAACAAGCTACAGTCCTACTACAACAAAAGAGACAATTAAATGTTTAAATAATATTTTAGATTAAATAGGTAACTTTCACAATGCACGATAACAAAATCAATCCCCAGCAACGATGCCAAAAACTTCTTGTGTAGGATCGTGATGTAATAATATACATATACATATATGAAACCTCTTCGTCTCTCTGGAGTTTTGTATCCCGGATTTACATAAATTCCTTTGTAAGTTCTACTATGTACTTTGAATTTCGATCAATGAATTCTTCATATGACTACATTGTCTTGTTATTTTTCTTTATATAACTTTTTAATCAAGCGTATGGTTGGCTCTACCGCCTAATTCATGCATGTTGTTTTGTATCCCGGTTATACTGCCTGATCTTGCATTTTCATATCATTCATTTTATTTRTGTWCTTTGTTTAAATTCCTTAATTATTTTATTCATTCTGTTTTTTATTTAAATTCCTTGTCACTTGTTCTTATATTTGATCTTGTCCATTCATCTGTTTTTGTTATCTTGATTATCATTCTTTTCTCCATACCGTCTATTGGTCAATTTTTYCGTGTTCATCCTCTTCTTGWGATCCTCAGTATATATATACAGTTCATTAAGCTTGCACAATTATGCATGGTCAAACAAGTAATGTAGTGATAACTGGATGTCGATCTCAAGAGGACTGAGTGCTATAGCTTTGGTATACACATAAAAAAGAATATTTCAATAATTGGTAAAGCTTAATATAATTTCTAAATACAAATTAAATACGATTTAATTACAAATGATATGATATTGAAAAGCAATAGACAAGTAAGCAAAAGTATAATCATTGGTTAATGGATTTTAGTTAGGAATTATGGATCTTTTAAGTATAATATTCATAAAATAAAGTCATGCATGCTACAACACTATTCACAAAACACTGATGATGTAGTGAGTACACTAGTATATTGTTGCACTTATATTAAAGGAATGATGAATGATTTGCTACAACAACAGGAAGTATGTTTGCCTAAATGGTTAGAGCCTTAGCTCTAACCATTTAGACTGTGGTTGCTAGCTACTCCATTGACATTGGCCACCTTATCTATTGGGAAACTAAGTCATTGGCCCATAAGTGGGATTGCTATGTCATAGCAAAACTCGAAACCATGATTAGAACACTATTTAGTGCTTAAATTTATGCATCCATCCTTATACGGTTAAGCTCAATTGTATCAGCTTTGTTCAAGTCCTAACTRAGGTTTCTGAAAAGGAAGTTGCTCTCTCACCAGCAATCTTAATAACCTGCAAAGGTAGTTTTGGGATAAGCTTTTGCTACGGACATGCTACAGCCTACTATCCTATCCAAACATTACTTGGATTATTTTAATAGACTCCCTTGCAACCCATGTACGACCTTGGAATTTTTCGACGATTGATTATCACTATGGAACTCCACACTTTCACTATTTTGAATTTAGCCTACATATATATTTAGAAAATAGAAGTACTCAAAAATTAGGATTATTGGATTTAGTGGTTTTCGACAATTAGGACATCACATATTAAGGATTTAGATAAACTAACTCCGAATCGTAGTAACATATTATTTGAGATAAAATACTCCAGTTAGAAAGAATTCGAATGTTTTTCTCGGCCAATCAAAAGTCTATCCCAAAACCTATTAAAAGTCTATTTSAAATTACTCAATAGTGAACAATAGCATTTAATTTTTGGCCAGTTTGCATGCATGCAAGTTGATATAGTTATATTGCATATTTCATTTTTTCTTTACTTAAGTCGTTTCTTGTTGAGTTTAATGTGTTTAATCTTGTATTACACTAATTTTAGTTTGAAACGCTTATATGCAAGGTTTTTATCCCAAGGACAAGAAAAGGGGCAAAAATCTGGAAAATAAGGGCTTGAAGAGGCCAGACAACGATTTCAGAGAAGTTTGGAGTAAAGAAGCAATTTTTGAAAGTTGAAAACATCAATATTTTGGCTAAGTTTGAAGGAACCAAAATGGCGCCAGTTTGGGCTAAATCAGGCACCAATTTGGTCCCACATTCTACCAAATTTCTTCCAAAAATAGATACGTGCCAGTTTGGTGAAAATCAGGCCCGAGTTTTAGCCCAAAGAGAGAAAATTGACATTGATTTGGCCAATTTCAGGCGTCGGTTTGATTATTTTTTTAGGTTTTTGTGTTCTCCTTTAAATAGTGCATTATAAGGCCTAAGTGGGAGGCGGAAATTGGGCATTGTCAAATTTTTAGAGTAGTTCTTTGAAGAAACTTGTTGGAACCTCTTGGAGTTTGAATGACTTGTGCCCAATCAAAGGATTCGTTCTTCAATCGGGTTTTATCTTTTCTAACTTTCATTATATAAGCTTTATATGGATGATTTCATGATTTTCATGGGCTATTTCTTTATGTTGGTTGTGGCTTATTGTAAAGATGATTTCTTATTAATGGTTTGAGTTTTATTGTATCTTATTTGTTCATTCCCTACCAAATTTAGTTGCTTATTATCATTGTGACATCCTTAATGCTTTTGTAGATTAGCTAACTACAAATTGAATTAATAATCAATTGAGAAGAACCAAGAGGTGAATTGGTTGTTATGGATTAGGCAATGATAGCCCATTAGTTCTAAACTAACTAGGGATAATACCGATTTTTCTTCGGTGGTTTCTAGGAGTATATAACAATGGTTAGTAAAATCAGGAAGTTTCTTAGATCATTAATGCAATTTCAATTAGTCTAATTCACATAGGGATATGGTTTAAGCTAATGGAGATTCGAGGGTTTTAAGTGATTGGGTAAAACCCAATTGAGGAAATTCTATTATTAGCAACTAATTAGGATTTAGGAGTCATGGAAATTAAGGTGCAATTAATGTAATACCTAGGATATTACTTCTTTCATTTYTATGAATTTTGTATGATCGTATGAATTGTGTGCCAACTAGGATTTGATAATTTTCTATGCGATCATTATTTAATTGTATGTTTAGTTAAGTGTGGAATTATCGTACTAATCGAATTAGGGTTTTTGGTTAGTTAGTGGCTTGACTTGTTAGGCCTATTCGTTCCTCATTCAAAAACTAGATTATGACCGAAAAGAAAGCTCGAAAAGTTTAATTCATTGGGCTGGATTGGTTGTGGGATGGGGAGGCCCAAAGGATTTTGGATAGGGTCCAAGTTTGAAAAAAAAAAGAAAAAGAAAACAAAAATTAGAGTTTTCAACTGCCACTTAAAATAATATCAATAATTAAAGAAATAATTTTCCAGATCTGAAAATCTGGATGTGGCCAAATCTATAACCATAAAAAAAAAAAAAAAAAGAAACACATACATCTATCGGCACCTCTTCTTTCCCATTTTCCAGCGCCGTTGTCGTCACTTATTGCCGCCGATACCACCTTCTCCGCCTTCTACTTGTCACTATGTGCTAATACTACCTGAAGTATGAAAGAAGTACACGCTCTACACATATGCTTCTAGAGAAGGACTAGGCGCAGTTTTGATGCAAAATGGCTGAGTAGTGGCCTATGCACCTCGAAAACTCAAACCACAAGAGTTAAATTACCCTACTCGTGACTTCGAGTTAGCTGCTACATATTCATCCTGAGAAATGGAGACACTATCTATACGACATAGAGTATGAGATTTTTACTAATCATAAAAGTCTCAAAGTATTTATTTTTCCATTAATATTAAAAAATGAGACAAAGACAATTGATCGAATTTCTAGAAGAATACAAGTACCAATCAATTATCACCTTGGGAAAGCCAAATATCGTATTAGATGCTCTCAATAGAACGGCGAAGCAGGCAATACTGTGACTTCAGGAAGTGGGAGATTTAGAACGAATTATGTCTTCTTAGGCTAAGGTGGATAAGGAAGTATCTTAATAGAAAATATTTCCATAACCTCCAACCTGAAGCAAAAGATTAAGGAAGTACTTTCGGAGCTGGATGAGGAAACCTGGAAATTGAAGGAAAGATAAAGTTTGAAAAGTTACCTGTCTTCAACGTTAATCAAAAAGGGGTAATATGCTTCATAAACAGGATCTGTATACCTAATAACAACGAGTTCAAGGCAACCATGATGAATGAAGCTCATCGAAGTCGTTATACCATCCACCCTAGGAATAATAAGATGTATCATGACCTCGAACAACACTTTTGGTGGAATAATATGAAGAGGGAGATTGCACGATATGTATCCAAATGTTTAATCTATCAGAAAATAAAAGTCGAGCATCAAAGACGTGGAGGTTCACTCCAACCACCACCTATACCTAAATGGAAATGGCAATGATGCATCCTCATGGATTTTGTTACAAGACTACCTAATACTCGTGGTTGTAGGAATGCATAATGGGTTGTTATGGATTGATTGACTAAAACAACACATTTCATGGCCATCTATATTAAGTATTCACTGAAGAAATTGGCTGAATTGTATATAGAGGAGATTGTATGATTACATGGCATACATGTAAGTATAATATTTGAACGAGATCCTGGGTTTCCATCCAAATTTTGGCCCAAGTTCAAGGAAAGAATAGATACAAAATTGAGCTTCAGCACAAGCTCTCCCCAAAATTGATGGCCAATTGGAAAGATAAACCATATGCTAGACATGAGAGAGGTGTGCCAAAAGGTGAAATTAATCTGGCGATGATTGTTAGTCGCTTAGAGCCAGCAGAAAAGCTATGTCAATAGAGGTAAATTTTGGAGTTTGATGTGGGAGATTTTCTTGAAACTCAGACCACATTGGGGAATATTTAAACATCTAAAAAGAGGCAAGCTAAGTCCAAGATACCTTTGACCGTTAGAAATATTAAGAAAGTGGGAAGTGTAGCCTACAACATAGCATTACCAACAGAACTGGCAAGAAGACATGACTTGTTTCATGTATCACAGCTCAAAAAGTATTATCCTATGCCAGCCCAAATATTAAATGATGAGGAAATAGAATTATCCAATTTATCATATGAGGAGAAACCAGAGCATATTAGCAAGCGACACGAAGAAACTCAGGAGCAAAAAGATTCACCTCGTCAAGGTCCAGTGGGATCACCATGGAATTGAAGTAGTAATACGAAAGACAGAAGAATTTATGAAACAGAAATATCCCGATTTATTCCAGGTATGTACAAGTTTCGAGGACGAGATTTCCATAAGTAGGGGGATGTGAGACCCTGAAAATTTGTATGGTATATCACTAATATGAACTACACGTCTTTATGGTTTTGAGTTTAGTCTCTATATTTAGATAAATTATAGGATTTCACATACTAAGTATTTAGATATATTAGGTCCAAATTTTAGAAAGACTGTTACTCTTAGAATGAATCTCGGCATTTCCTCGACCTAGTTAAAAACCTAATTTCAAAACTCTAGTTAAAACCCATTTCAAATTGTCTCAAATAGTGATGAATAGTAGATAAATTTTGGTCACCTTGTATGCATGGAAGATGACAGCTGAGACCTTCTTCAAGATTAACGAAAATTTTAGTTTAAGTTTTAGTTTGAATCCCACCAATGCATGCATGACTTTTGTTGCTACCCAATGTAGTGTGTTGTCCTATTCTATTTTACAGTCAATCGATAAATCCTTATAGCATCTTAGCTTTCTTCTTTTCCAATTCATAGATTATATGTTATAAAATAGAAGTCTATTTGTTGAATTTGGATTCTTTTCCTTAACTATTCATTGAAGATGCCAATTCCCATTTTTCTTTCTCTTTCTCTTTGTTTAACTCGGCCGCTTCTTTTACTCTTCTTGCAGCCTAGTTTTGTCTGCTGTGGAGGCTTATGTAGGAAGTCTTAGTTAGTCTTAGGTTATATGCTAACCCCTATCCGTTGTGCTAGAAGCCTCTGTCCTTAGTTAGTAAGAGTTCTAGCTTATAAATAGCCCCTCACTTCAGCCGGCTCACCCCTTTTCATCTCATCTTAAGAACATCCAGTAAACTGCTCCTTCTCCTCTCTTTATCTCAGTTAAAGCTCTACATAATTCAACTTCGTTTTCTCTCATCTAATTGAGACTCTCAAGCTGGAAATGAAGATCATCWTTTAGAGCAACAAATTTACCAATGTGGTGTACTCCATTCTTCTTCTACTCTCTTAGATTTTGCTATGGAAGAGCAAGAGCATCCATCCATTCCTTTGCTGCAAAAACAAGGTTAGTAAGTTTAAAATCTCTTGGAAGAAGCATAGCAAACATAGGTGATGAACTAAGCAAGAACATGAAGCTATACTATGTTTAAGTTTGAATTTCCATTCATGACATGAAAATATAAATTAATTGTTGCTAAGAGAGATTTTAAGTTTTGAAAAATCACATCTTTATAGCTTTCATAAATTTCTGATTTGTGAGGATTTGGAATAAAATATTTTATGGGTGGAGGCTTGGAATGATTGAAATTAAGTTTGAATGAATGGAAGTGCTGTATGTATACATATATTTTTCATTGGGGGAAAATAGGAAATATTGAGCATGAAAGATGTTATCTGTTGCAAAATTGATGTTGGTGGTTTGATGCATGATTACGGAGATTGAAACTATAGTTTAAGGATGTTTCTAAAGCTAGCAAAATAGAACAAGACTAAGATTGGAAGAGCATGCGTATTCATGTTGTATTTTTGTTTTTGCATCTTAGTTTGTGTCTAATTTTTGGCTTGATAAATAACCTTTTAGTCATCTAAAAAGAAATAGAAAGTTGGACCTCATAGGTTTAAGATGGTATAGAATAAACCTATTAGAGTCTCCTAAGATTTGAGATTTAGCCAAAATATTACCACCTGTCTTTCTTCCCGAACCAGAAAAGTTACCATATTATTTTGAGTATAGATACTCGATTCTTAGGTAGAAATATGCTAAGATATATGGTTGGAATCCACGTATCATAAATATTTAGTTACCAATTTCATTCATTTTAAGTTTATAAAACTCAAGTTACACACCAATCTTTGAGACATGGTCATTTATAGCCGACTATTCTTGAAGCATGTCTTTCCATTAAATCTGGTATCTATATGGATTATTTTAAGCTTATAAATTCATATGCCAAAAAACTTACTTCTTAGGAGTATTTTGGCACTGAACTCTTGGAGAAATTTGAAGTAAGATGAGAGAATTAAATCAAACATTCTCTGTTGTCCATTTTAGTGATCCTAATCCTACCTCACTGATTTAACTTCAAAAGAGAGTAACTRTKGATCTTCTCTTGATACACCTTATATAGCTTGAAAGCCGTGTGTTCTGGAACTAATTTCCAATTTATTTCAACTAGAAACTCCTATTCTAACTACAGTTATGTTTCTTTTAGTGAACTCTGTCCAGGCTAGATAGAAATGCTATTAATCAGATTCATGAATAGATAAACTTCTTTTTCTTGAATACAATAATCTATTTCATGGAAATTGTTTACTCGTATGAACCCTAATGAAGCTCTAAAATAAGGTTTGATAATTATAAGTCCGAGAAAATGTTCGATCGGATTCATTTAGGATAAGTTAGCTCTAATTTTACTTAATTGTGATTATATGACTTGCTACCTATAGTCATTGAGAAATTCTGTATGAATTATTTTAGGTAGCTCCAACTAGTTATCTGTTCATTTCGATTGATAAACTATAGCTAAGTTCCCTAAAAACCATTTCTCCGCAAAGTGCAATTTTTGAGCTTCTTAAAATTGTTCTTTGCGAAATCATACTATTTTTGCTTAAGTCTAGTTTAAATACTTTTCTTATGAAATTATTGAATAGAATTGATTTACACTCATATTGAAATTTTTGCAGGTTTATTGGAAATTTATATTATTCACTTATGGAAGACTTCTCGATTGGAAAAATTGCAAAAGAATGTTTGAGTTAAATACTATTCATGGAAATATTTTTATTTGTGAATGATGTTTTGTGATCTCTACCGATTGAATTGACTGAGAAAAATTGTACTAGAAGTGCTTTGAGATCATTGATTGAACGATTGATTGTGGAATTGGAATTGAGTACTCAATTTGGCAAACTTTGAATAACTAGCTCGGCAGGCAAAGTACTGCATTTTGTTGGTCCCCAGTGCGAGGACTTCTTGAGCTAGCCTGATCAGTAGTATCAGAGTTAGCCTAATCTTAGCCAATGCCTAGAGTGGCCAATGGCAGTCCGAGAAAGCATCGGGCGGACTATCACATCATTCGGTGCCCATGTTTGATTGTGGATGCTCGTACTCCTTATTAGGAGTTTTAATATGAGGATGGATGACTGCCTTATCCTGCAASCAGGTACCATTGACAGTTTAAGAGATAATAAGGTAAAAAATTGYATGTGTAAATKTTGAGGGATAAGGCTGGTATCACTAGACATTGCAAAGTTTATGTTTTCGGTAATTGTTTATTGTATTATGATATTCTTTTCGCAAATGATTGTAGTACTACCTGATTGAATTATTGAATATCTTATTTATCAAATGCTTGAAATGTAAAGACAGTGATACAATTTTTTCTCTACTTTTATTTTAAACTATCCCTAAACATTTATATTATCTCTACTCATTTTTCTTACTCACTTTACACAATTACATATCTCACTGAGTTATCACTCACAATTTCTTCTATTTTTCTTAGTGATAGGTAAGGATTCTTAGGCCTTCGAGATTGGGATCGAGAGCTAGGAGTAYCTGTCTTTTTTGGAAGTTCTAGARCATCATTTCTTACCKTAATTTTTTTAGCTTATTATTGATATTGTGGTGTAAWTTTCTAAGTTTATAATTTTATTTGGGATTGGTAATGCCTACCAGACAGTATTATTGGATTGTAATTTAAGTTATTTCATAGAAATTATATTTTCTGAGATGTCAAGAGACAGGCAGCGACTCATTCGACCCCAGTCATACCTAGGGGTCGGTCAGGGCGTCATAGATGCACTTGCTAAACCCATACCATAGAATAGACTAGACTTTCATAAAGAAAGTACGGGCTTTGATACTATGTAGAATGGCTCYACTACAAGTGGGAAATTGTTAGTGATGTGCCCTAGAGCATCATTTATTCATAATAGTTCAATATTTATTAATAAAAGTATTAATAGCATTATTTCCCATTTTCTCAATTTATTAGTTGTTTATTTTCTTAATATGAGTATCACGATGAGATGAATAATAAAGACTATAAAGTTGTTACTAGTCATAGGATTATTACCGGGGCAAATAATAATTCGTAAAGACTAGTCTTGTTTACATTCTATATGGTCATGTATAGAGATACTAATGGGATGGAAAATGGGGAATCTCATACCATTTTAAATAATAGATTTATTTATAGAGACAAATGAACTTGAACGTGAATTTAATGAAATGAACAACTAAACGGGAAAATACTTGTCATTGGACTATGAGGTTTTATTTCTCTGACCTGAGATGATATATGTTCTCTACCTTTTCTATGATTTACTACTATTGACTATTCCAAGTATATAGGAGTACAAGATAGTTTCCAGTACTAGTATAAGATATACAAGAACATGTCATCATGCAAAAAGGAATCAATTATTTCTTTAGGAAGAAAGATATCCTTGGACATTGTTTCTTGACTAAGAAATTGTAACACCCTGAATTTTCCTTTATTTAATTTTTTAGATTTTACATAAAATTTATGTACCAACTAGGTTGGACATGTAATCGTGGGCTAAAGACTCGGCTTGGGAGTCTATTTATTTATTTAGTCAGAAGTTAGACTTTTAATGAAAGGAAGTCCGTTATGTGTAAATTACGGGTTTTGGTTAGATCTGGATGAGAAAGCCCAACGAATTGAATTACAGCCCAAAATAAAATAAAATAAAACAAAATAAAATAAAATAAAATAAAATAAGAGAGAAGAAAACCCTAAGAGATTCGCTTCTTCTCTACGTGACAAACCTTTCATCTTCTTCTCTTTACTGCCGCCGCCGTCGCCACCTGACTCGACGCTACTCGTCGTAGTTTTCCCAGCTCCTCCTTCTCTTTTTCTTTCCTCCACGGCCGGCACTTGAAACCATGGTTCGCGATCGGCCACCGCACCAGCTGCCGTCGAACTCACAATGCGTGTCGCTGGCTCGACACCGCCAGCGCACACGGGAGACCACCTGTTCTTCTCGAGTCTCTTCTCCAATTTCCCCCCTCTCGTTCCCGAACTCGCCAACGTCGACCAACCCCTCCAGATCCTGTAAGCTAGCCATCTCCTTTCTTTTTCTTCTTCTTCTTTTCGGTGTGATTCGATCTAAACAATCATCGTCAGATCTACCGCCGTTGTTGTCTTCTCTGTGGGAACGACCAGATCAGTGTGACACCATCGCCAGACCTGCCCTCGTTACCTGTCTACTGTTCAGCGTGAACCGATCTGCGCTGTCATTGCCAGATCTGCTGCCATTATATTTTCTTCCTCTACTCAACGTTTTCTTTTTGACAGAAATCTGACCTCTTGCTATCGACCCTTGCTGCTCGACGCAACCAGAGCCACCGTTGTGTTTTCTCCCTCTGCTCAACAAAGTTTTACTTCAGTTGGCCGTCGGTTTGGCCTCTGTTCTGCTGCCGCGTCGCCGGTTATTTCCTTGTCGTCGGCCAGTAGCCGGAAGTTGACAGAAACATTGTGATCGGCTAAGGCAATTTCTGGTTCAAGAACAAGGCCCGGCAAAATAGTGCCAAACCCAGCACTTGACCAGGTGCCCAGTGCCCGATGCCCAGGCGCACCGACGCCCAGAAGCCCAGGGCCATTATGTGCGTCGCTTGGAAACGCATGTTCGGGAATCCCTATCTTAAGTAAAAACCTGTTTACGTAAAGGACTTCGGGTAAGTAATCCTCTCATTCATATCATTATAAATAAATGAAGTTGAACGTTTTTAATTGCTGGAATATGTGTTGTATGAAATTTTATGTTGATGTGTGGAATTGTGATGAAAGTTGAATTGTTCATATTTAGTAGTACTTTATGTTAAAGAATGCTGTTGTATTTTCATATCATGTACTATTATTTATTGAACGTTATATTATATAAGGTTATATGCGTTTCATGTCATGAGCATGTAGTTAGAAGTTTACATCACATTTGGCATGAGCCGTTCACACATTTAGGAAGTGAACGGTTAGAAAATGAAATTTTGAAGGAAAAGGTTAAAGTTTTAGAAATGTTAAAGTTTTAAGAAAGGAGTGTAATACTAGCCACGAAAGATGTGAGTGGGAAATGGAGCGTGGGGGACCGGCGCACCCGATCCTACCCTCTTGGAGGGTAGGTACGAATGGAATGTTTAATGGAAAGAAAACTTTTTTGAATGTTAACCGCTTTGCGGTTCTACCGGTAGGAATGAAATCTGGTTCCAAATAAGAAATGGCCCACTACAGAGCTTAATGGCTAGGCTTTACACTCTAGTGAGCTCGCGAACGAATGAAAAGAAATGGAAAGTTTTATTGTAAGTGAATTTTGAAGAGAATGTTTGTAACAAGTTTTGAAAAGGTAATGTTTTTGGAAAGTTTTTTATTGAAAAAGAGGAACTTGAATTTTCATATGTAGGACATGTTCATGCATTCATGCATGAGGATTACTTACTGAGCTTTTGTAGCTCATTCCTGTTGCTTATGTTTTCCTTGCAGATGATATCTAACCAGATGGGATGAGGAGGATGCTTGTGGGCTAGCTTGAATACCCGGGGAATTGGCTTTTGTGTTCATTATGAAATGAGATCAATAATTTTGAGTGTTTTAAATTCCTGAAATAAAATTTGTGATTTTTATTGTTGAATGGTTTAAAAGACTTCCGTTGCATTTCTCTTTTGAATGATTGTTGAAAGGGTGAGGGTTTGTTAAGATTTAATTTGACTCTTTGGAGAATGTTGAATTTTAAATAGATGGTTATTTATTTTGGAACGTAATGACGTAACATTTTCGGGTTAGGACGGTTCCTAACCTGGGGGTGTTATAGAAATCTTCGGCCAAAGTAGAATGTAATGAGAAAAGAGTTTCTCAGAGTAGTTATGGGATCAAGATAATGTACTTGATATGTTCCCAAAAGGATATCAAAATGGAAGGAATAAAATACTGGAGYCATGRTTCATTTGATAAAAGTCGACTAGCTTCTTTATTCATTAAATAGGGGAAGTGAATTGTTTTGCTAGACGCCAACCACGACATATGCAAATCCTAGTATAGAGTTACGGGAAAATACTAGTGAAATAATATTAAATGGGTTAAATAGGTATAATATTAGTTTCTATTGCTATTTAAGATGAACCTAGGAAGTCACACACAATAGGACCGTCAAGGGCAAAATGGTCATTTTTACTAACTTGTACCGAATAGGTAGGGAAAGCTAAGTATAGTGTGAGAGATTATTGATGAGGTTAGTAATTAATTTATTTGATAGTGATCAAAATAAGTTAATTCGATTTAATGAGCTAGTAAACCCAAAATCCTAAATGAGAAAGTGCAAATAAAATGGTCCAAAATGTTAGGCTAGTATTAGGTGTCAATTAGGTTTCTTGAAGCCCAAATGGAAGTTGCCTAATAAATGGCCTAATTTGCTTAGGGTTAGGATTTCAAAAGGTCTATAAATACACCACTATAGACTAGGGTTTAAGGTTAACAAAAGTTGAAATTATAGCTCCTTGCACACTCCAATAAATTCTCTCTCGATCCTTTTGTCTCGAATTCATGTRGATGTACTAGAGAATCTACCTATTGTGGATTTTCTACATTGCTCCTCAGTTTAACATCCAAGTYAGAGTTGGAGYGTACCAGAAAGGTAAATCTTTTGTTATTTTCTGTCTTATTGTATTATTTATAAAATCGGCAAAATGATAAATGCTTTGCATGTTTTTTATATTTATTTCCTTAGCGCATGCCTTTTACTAACAAATTATACCTAAATGGGGTTATGATCTTCCTATATTGAAGCTAAAGCAATGAATTGAAAGTTTTGTCAACCGAAACAGGCAGTAGGGGTGTGCTGCTTATATCTAATATCCTACTTCAAGTTATCCTGAGAATAGTCCCATTTTATTCCTAAGACACCAAGGAATTTATCCATATGAATTGTGGTGCCTAAAAGAATTCATTTAGCTATCAGATTTGATGGAAGAGTAGGATTGAAGGACAGTTAGGCTTAATCTGACACAGTCTTGAAGACTGTGCACAACTTGAGTTTTACAAGTCTAAATTAGATGGAATTGGTCTCTATTTACTTCTAAGGTCCGTGGCTTTTGAACCATATAACTTATGCAAGGCTTCACTTAACTAAGTTAAGGCAACCTTTCTAGTCTAGTCCAGGTAAATCTAACAGCCTATAGTAATTTAGACTATTTCTAGGTTTTGGAAACCATTATAGATTATTTATATGCCATTTCAAACCTAATAAACATAGCTTTCCATTTATCAATTAATTGATTCCATAAGGTCTGCTTATCAGGCCGAAAAATCATACAAAAATAGCATGAACAAACACTATTTCAATCAACTAATTTATAGTTTAATCCTCAACATAATCTTGTCTTGCTAAGCCTTTTAAATCATTAAATCACAATTCTAAATCTCATCATTCATATAATATTATCTTCGAATCAAACTTTCAGTATATAACATACATGCCTGTTCATAAGTTTCTATTCTCCTCTCCTGAACATGTCATTTCATCTTCAACCATCCCAACTCAACACATAACAATTTAACAAACTCCAAGTATCATGAAATCTTTAAAGGAAAGTTTGACAACAATCCTTGAAAACAATAGTCATGTAATACTCCAAAACTTGGACTCAAGTCTTATCTCTACTAGCATGGCATTATTGGAAATTCAATCCTATTCTTAGCAAAGCATTTTCTATAGTATCAATTGAAATACCCRAGGTTTTACTTTTTWTGAATTTTGTATGGTCATATGATTATGTGTGTCAACTAGGGTTGGATAATTTTCTATGTGGTTATTATTTAATCATACGTTTAATAAGCATAGGATTATCGTGTTAATTGAATGAGGGTCCTTGATTGGTTAGTGYCTTGACGGGTTAGGCTTATTCGTTTCTCATTCGAAAACTAGATTATCACCGAAAGGAAAGTTCGTAAAATTAAATTTAATGGACTGGATTGGTTATGGAATGGGGAGGCCCAAAGGGTTAGGTTAGGGCCCAAGTTTAAAAAAAGAAAAAGAAAAAATTAATTAAAAATTAAAAAATAAAAAATAAGAAAAGGGAAAAGTGCAGTAGGGTTTCAGCCACACCTAAAGCTCCCACCTCCATCTCCATCACTGCTGCCACCGCCCTCACTCCCAGCAAATTCTTGCTACTGCAACCTCTCTTCTCACCGTCTGCTTCTTCCTCCCTCCTCGCCGTTTTCTCCCTTTCTTCTCTTTGGCAGTTGCTGCTTTTGTTCCTCTTTCTTCTCCCTCCTACTTGACACAGCTTCATCATCAAAAATCTAGAGCTGCTGCACAGATCTAGAGCATCCCTCGCGGTGCGCTTGCTGTTGCCGCAACCGGTGCTATCCGAGCGCTAGTATCTATCCTGGTTAGTTGAGTCTGGCTAGCAGCAGGGGTCTTTAAAGGCCATCAGGCACCAAGCAGCTGGGTGCCCAGACACCCAGCGACTAGGAGCCGAGACGCCCAACGACCAGGCACCGAGACGCTCGGCTACCAGGCGCCGAGACACCTCGCGACCAGGCACTGTGCGTGACTAGGGCTGTTGCACTCGCACTACTTGAGGGCACGCCAGAGGCACAACACCACTTCTGCGACACTTAGAGTTTGTGGATTTAAAGGTGAAAATATTACTATTTAATATTGGAAATTTATGACTTATTTAATTATGTCCTAAAGTGAAATTGTTGGAGAACATAGATTAGGTTTAATACCTGATATAAGGAGTTTAAATTGTGCCTTTAAGAATGTGATGATTTGGTGATGTGGAAATTAAGTAGAAATTAAAAATTGGTAAATGACGTTCATAGAATGAGCTCTATGTAATACCCGGTATCTTACTTTTATGAATGTTTGTTGGGTCGTGTGAATTTGTGTGCCAACTAAGGTTGGATAATTTTTTGTGTGGTTAATATTTTAATTGTACGTTAATAAGTGTGGAAATATTGTGTTTATCAAGTTAGAGTCCTTGATTGGTAAGAGGCTCGGCTTGTGGGCCTATTCGTTTCTCAGTCGGAAGTTAGACTTTTATCAAAAAAGCCCATTGAATATAACTTGAAGATTGGGTTAGTTATAGATGGGAAGGCCCGAAGGGATTGGGTTACATCCCA
Organism: Rhazya stricta; assembly: GCA_001752375.1. Classification (NCBI taxonomy): domain Eukaryota; kingdom Viridiplantae; phylum Streptophyta; class Magnoliopsida; order Gentianales; family Apocynaceae; genus Rhazya; species Rhazya stricta. Next base: position 128,192 of record MEJB01000014.1, on the reverse strand, counting down.
AGTAATTAAAGAAAAAGAAAAAAAGGGGGGAAACCCTAAACCATCTTCTTCCTTCCCAAACCCTACCCGCAGCCGCCCCATTCTTGAAATTCCTTCTCGTGGCGCACAAGCTGTCTCTTTCTCCCTTTGTCAACACTGCCGATCATCGGACATTGGAGGACTCTGCCCGCGAGGCAGCTGGGCTGAACGACTACCGCTGCAAAGTATTGGGGCTTTCGCCGCAATCCCTCCTACCCAGACCGAGACTGCCACTACTCGTTGATCGCCAACGATGGGCTCCCTCATGGTCCGTGCCATTGCTCGGCCTTGCCGCGCACTCTACTCGTCGCTTTACTGTGCTTGCTTGGTTGTCGCACTCTAGCTACTCAGACCGTGGCTAGACCGTTGCACCACCAGAATAGAGGGAAGACAGTGCTATGTTGCTCGACGTGCAAAACTCATCCAGATCGATTCCCTTGACCAGATCTACGCACATCTTACCGCCGCTCGGATGCTCTACCGCTCGGCCAGCCATTCTGTCATGCCTCCCGCCGGTTGTCGCTCAGCCAGACCTGCCATCTTCTTCTTCTCTGCTCCAGCGGATCTGTGCGGCACCACCATCAGGATTCCTCCACCTACGCTGTTGCTCAATCAGATCAGGGCAGGACCCCTTGCCTTGCAGAAAGTTTGCCAGATCTGCGCATCTTGTTGCCGATCTCCACTACAGACGGCGACGTCGTTTTGGTCTCAACTCTCCGGAACGCCGAAAGCCTTGCCGAAATCAGGCCTGTTGTCGGCTGTTGCAGGGTTTTTGGGCTGGCTGTTTGCTAGTTTCCAAATCTGGGAGTGCCCAGGAACAGGCGCCCAGCAAGCGACCAGTGCCTAGCGCCCAGTGCMCAGGCGACCAAGGCTGTTGCACGCGCTACTTGAGCGCACGCCAGAGAATCCAATACCACTTCCACGACACTTGGACTTTATGAACTTAAAGGTGAAAATATTATTCTTTGATATTGAAATTTTTGACCTGTGTACAATTATGGCCTGAAGCAAATTGGTAGGAGAACATATATTAGATTTAATACCCGAGCTAAGGAGTTTGAATTGTACCCTTAAGAATGTGATAATTGGTAATGTGGGAACTAAGTATGGATTTATAATTGGTAAATGACATTCTTGGAATAAACACTGAATATCTAAGTTGGGACAATCGTAGTAAATGGACTTTCCTTCTATAATCACAATTAAGTCGTTTCGAGTGCCTTAACGTTGAGAACGGTCGAAGGATTTCACTTTCGAAATTTAAATAAGAACCCTGTAACGTAGAGGACTCCGGGTAAGTAAATTCTCACATTTCATTAATGCATTTGAATTGATGTATCTAAACCCCTTTAGGTAGATTATTATGTTGTATGTGGGATTCTATGCAAGTAAGCCCCCATACCTGTCTATCTCTTTTGTTGTGTGTTATGTGGTGGCAGTATGGGATTATGTTATGAAATGTGTTAATTGTGCGGAATGTTATTTTTTCATGTTTCATATATTGTGCCGTTATTATGTCGAATAGTATATTAAATACGATTGTATGCATTTCATGTCATGGGTACGTAGTTAGTATTCTACATCATTCCTRGCATGCGCCATTCATACATTTAGAAAGTGAATGGTTTAGGAAASGAATTTTTAAAGGTAATAAATTTACTAAATGTAACATGTTCAGGAAAATGTTAAGATTTTTTGAAAAAGGACTGTAAACCTAGCCATCAAAGATGTGAGTGGGAAATGGTGCATGGGGGACAGGCGCACCCGATCCAACCCTCTTGGAGGRTAGCAAAATGTAATGTTCACCTTTTTGGAGGTGAAAAGAGGAAAGGAAAAGGAATGTAATGTTAACCGCTTGGGTGGTTCTACCGGTAAGAATGTAATCGGGTTCCAAAGAATAATGGCCCACTGCAGAGCTTAATGACTAGGCGTTACACTCAATGAGCTTAAGAATGAAATGAAATGAAAGGTTTTACAAGTCATWTATTTTGAAAGGGAAGATTTTATAAAAAAATTATGTAGTGGAAATGTTTAGAAGTTTTCATCCAAAAGGTGAAATTTTATAATCCATGGCATATAGGGCATATTTATGCATTCATGCATGAGATTTGCTTACTGAGCTTTGTAGCTCATTCCATTTCTTTCATTCTGCATTTCAGGTGATGTGTAGCTAGATGGTGCAAGGAGGTCGCTTGTAGGYAAACCATGATACCCTGAGGCATTACTAAACAAATTTTATGGAATAAGATAGTTAGTTGTCTAGAACGGTTTTTGCGTATCATTAGGATATTTCTTATATGATTTAACTAATTTTGTTTTAACTTCTCTTAGTTTCTTCCAATTTCARTTTGAATAAATGTTAGGTTGTAGAAAAATCTATTGGAGCATATTACTCATTATAATGCATGTTGTTAATGGGTGTTGAGGATGTTGAGGATCTTTTGAATGTATGCAGGGGGTAGTTATTGAAATTACAGGAAAAACTCTATYGAGTTTTTATTAAAACCTTTTCGACAAGGGTTAAGATTTCTTTCATTCCTATAGTAGATTATTGTTCTATGAGTAAGGTAATGTAATACTCTCGGCTTAGGACAGTTCCTAATCTGGGAATGTTACAGTTTTGGTATCAGAGCCTAGAGTTTTAAAAAATGATTCTGTAGACTTCATAAGAAAATGATCTATGAAATTCTTGAAAAGTATTCGTGTATCAAGTCATGCCACAGGCATTTCTCCCAGGACCATCTGGTAAGTTTATATTTTGATTTAATTCTCGAATGAGGTTAACATTAAGTGTTATAGCATGTTGTCCATATATCTGTTTAATTTTGGGGATGATGTATAATGTTTGGAATTTTGAAGGTTCATTTAGACAAGAGGCATTACGTTCCATTTGTAATACCTAAATGAAATCGTAATTGTCATTTCTTACCTATCCATGAGATGAAATTAAAGGTGTCAAGAATATAAAGTTATGCCAAATTTAGGAAAAAGTGTTTGTAGAAAAAGTCTCTGAAGGAAATCTTTTGCTAGGAATGTGATACTTACTCTATATTTAAGTATTGTTTAAATGTATAAGATGTGAGACTGTCTTGTTATGTAAATGTTGTGCAGTTAGAAGGTGATTAGTTAGGTTGGGTGGATGAACTTGATAAGTAAGATATTGCATTTTTTTTTTTTTACAATGCTCAAGGAGTTTTTGGTCGATTTGAATAGGTTCAACTTTGGCTGAGATAATTCTTTCAAACAAAGTACTTTTCCCATAAGGAGAGGTAAACGGTATGTGGTTTTGAGTCCAAGATACTGAAAGGAATTACGAACAAATTCGTGATCAGATTTTGGACTATAAGACTTTGATTTTGACTTTTGATGATTTTGGCTTTTACTGAGAAGATAATTAAGTTGAATTTCTATTTTGTTTGGAGATTGTTTAATTTTCTTCTTTTAAGGAGTTAATCTGATTTTAATTGCATTTGAGGAGATTAAGATGTTTTTGAGGAAAGGAATTAGAATTCGTTGGAACAAATATGGTAAGTTGGATCTAGCGCAATTTAAGAAGTGGTGATGTATGTAAGCTTATCAATATATAAAATAGAGTTTATGGATCTTCCAAAATTATAAAAGGCCAAAATGTGATTAATTGAGGGAAAAGTTAAAATACCACAGGATATCTAGTGTTCTCTTGATATTTCAAGAAATTAAGCTTTAAGGTTTAGTTGGAAAAGTAGTCTTGCTAATGGAATTATCAATGGTACACCTGTGATATTCGTAAAGAAGAAAATGGATCTATGAGGCTATTTATAAATTGTATAAAGTTGAACATGGTGATAGTAAAGAATAGGTACTGATTGCCTAGGATTGATTATTTRTTTGATCYATTTCATGGTGTATATATCTTTTTCTAAGATTTATCTGTAATATGGCCACCATTAGTTGAGAGTCAGTGAAGAAGAATATCTCAAAGATCGCCTTTTTAAACTTGGTATGGATATTACAAGTTGTAGTAATGTCTTTTTAGGTTAATTAATGCATCTGTTATATTTATGATTTGTTGAGTTGGATGTTAAGGAGTACTAGGATCAATTCGTCATAGTCTTCATCGATGAGATATTGGTTTGCTCTCGATSTAGGGAAAAGTATGATAAACACATGAGTATGGTATTTTAGATACTTAAAGATCGAGAAACTTTTTCGCAAAATTTTACAAGTGTGAAATTTTATTGAATAGCGTGCTATTCTAGGACATGTTGTGACCAATGAAGGTATTGTAGTTGACCTACTAAGATTTTGATAGTTTAAAAATGACCAACACCTACTAATGTCAGTGGGGTTCATAGTTTTCTTGGGTTAACCGGCTACTATTTAAGATTTGAAGAGGGACTTTCTAAAATTATCTTGCTCATGATTCAATTGACTAAAAAAAAAAAAAAAGAAATGACGTTCATCTAGAATTCAAATTGTGAACACAATTTTGAGGAATCAAGGAAACGACTAACAATCACTTCAATCCGAAACAATTCCCCAAAGTTGTGAGGAGTTTGTGATGAATCTGATACGCAAAGAAAAGTTGGGGCCGAGTCTTGAGGCAACATAGTCAAGTATTTGTTTATGTCTCAAGRCAATTAAAGGATAAGAGCTTTGCATATAGAAGATCCTTTAGCGTTGAACAAAAATTGCTRATAGGAAATATTTGAATTTTGTGATTTCTACGGAGCTCTTCAATTTGGCTAGGAGATTGAAGRAAGAGATTTTGAAGAAGCTCATAATATAATTTAATTGAGTTATCCTGAAGATGTACAAAGATTTACAGAAGCAATTTTTGGTAAGTTAATATGAGCTATGAYATAGCATATTTCATTTCAGCATTGCCTTACTTGAGAACAGGATAAGGCTAAACATTAATGATTTTCAATCTTTTGCAACCTCTCATGGTTTCGGAGTGAAATAGGAACAAATTTGTATGAATTTTGTTGTTGGTTTACCTAGGACGAGGAAATGATATAATACCAGTTGGGCCGATTGTGGACCGTTTTACTAAGACGACACACTTATTGTCGTGAAGACTTTTTATAATATGGAGAAGTATATTGAATCGTATGTAGCAGAAATTGACAGACTTCATCATGTCCTACTATCCATTTTGTGGCTGATCATGACCCAAAATTTATTTTTTCATTTTGGAGGAGCCTACATAAGGCCATGGGTACTCGGTTAAAAGTTTAGCATAGCTTTATACCCACAAATGAATGGATAGTCAGAGAGGACAAATCAAATCTTGGAGAATATGTTGAGAGCTTGTGTGATTTGTTTTCGAAGAACTTGGGATGAAATTCCTTCCTTTGGTAGAATTTTTCCTGTAACCATAGCTATCAGGCTACTATTAGTATGACCCTTATGAGGCACTTTACGGAAGGAAGTGCAAGTCACCAATTCATTTGGGATGAAGGTTGTAAAAGGAAGTTGTTGGGTCCGGAGATAGTGCAACACACCATAGAGGCAGTTGAAAAGATTCATCAATGGATGAAACACACCGTAGAGGCAGTTGAAAAGATTCATCAATGGATGAAACACACTGTAGAGGCAGTTGAAAAGATTCATCAATGGATGAAAACTACTCAGAGTAGATAGAAGAGTTATGTCGATAGGAGAAGGAAGCAGTTGGATTTCGAAGTTAGGGACAACGTCTTCCTAAAAGTGGCGTCTATGAAGGGGATTATGAGATGTGGGAAGAAAAGGGAAGTTGGGATCCTCGAAAGGGTAGGTGACTTAGCCTATCAAGTTGCCTTGCCACCAATCCTATTAGGTGTACATAATGTATTTCATGTTTCCATACTATGGAAATATGTTTCAAATCCCTCCCATATTCTCAGTTATGAAGAGCTAGATCTTCGTGAGAACCTATCTTACGAAGAGATGCCGGGAAAATATTGGAAAGAGAGGAAAAAGGTATTGAGGATGAAGTCGATAGTGCTAGTTAAAGTTCTCTACAGGAATCATGCAGTTGAAGAGGCTACTTGGGAACGAGAGGAGGAAATGCGTGAAAAGTACCCGCACTTGTTCGATGAGTCCTAAATTTCGAGGACAAAATTTATTTTATGGGGTGGGGTATTGTAATACTCCGCATTTTACTTTTATGAATTTTTGTTAGGTCCTGTGAATTTATGTGCCAACTAAGGTTGGATAATTTTCTGTGTGGTTAATGTTTTAATTGTACGTTAATAAATGCAGAAATATTGTGTTTGTCGAGTTAAAGTTCTTGATTGGTTAAAGGCTTGACTCGTAGGCCTATTCGTTTCTGAGTCGGAAGTTAGACTTTTATCGAAAGAAAGCCCATTGAATTTAATTTGAGGATTGGGTTAGTTATAGACGAGAAGGCCCGAAGGGTTTGGGTTACGGCCCAAGTAATAAAAAAAGGGGGAAAACTCTAAACCATCTTCTTCCTCCCCAAACCCTCCCCGCAGCCGCCTTATTCCTGCAATTCCTCCCTGCTACACACACGCTGACTCTTTCTCCCTCTGCCATCACTGCATGCTACGCCTCCCAGATTTGTAACGAGCAATCGGACCCAGCTGCTTGGAGGACTCTGCTGGCGACACAACTAGGCCGAACGATTGCCGCTGTGAAGTATTGGGTTTTTGCCATGACCCCTGCTGCCTAGGCCAAGACCGCCACTGTTCGTTGATCTCCTGCGATGGGCTCCCTCACGGTCCGTGTCATTACTTGTTTGGTACGTGTGGGTGCCATCTTCTGTTCGATTGCGACCGGAGTTGCCATAGCCATACCAAGATTTGATCTGTGCGTTAGAATCACAACTGCTCTAGAGGCCTTGCTGCAGACTCTACTCATCGCTTTATTGCTCTTGCTCGGTTGTCGCACTCCACTCCAACTACCTGGAACGTGGCTAGACCGTTGTGCCCCTAGAACAGAGGGAAGATAGTGCTCTGTTGCTCGACGTGCGGAACTCATCCACATTGGTTCCCTTGACCAAATCTGCGAGCGTCTTGCCACCGCTCAGATGCTCTATTGCGCGGCCAAACAAAAATCAAATAAGAAATAATTAATAATTAATAATAAACAAAAATCATTCTAATCAACAACCATMTTAGTCCATAACATTCATTTAAATTAACTTCAGGGTATCATGGTTTGCCCACGAGCAACCTCCTCGCACCACCTGGCTACACATCACCTGAAATGCAAAATGAGAGAAATGAAATGAGCTATAAGGCCCAGTAAGCAAATCTCATGCATGAATGCATGAACATGTCCTACATGTCATGAATTATAAAATCTCACTTTCTCAATGAAAACTTTCAAATCATTTTCTTTTCATAACCTTTTTATAAAATCCTCCCTTTCAAAATGTATAACTTCGTAAAACCTTTCGTTTCAATACATTCGTGAGCTCACTAGAGTATAATGCCTAGCCATTAAGCTCTGCAGTGTGTCATAGTTATTTGGAACCTGATTACATTCCTACCAGTAGTACCTGTAACACCCCCAGATTAGGAACTGTCCTAAACTGAGAATATTACATTATCTTACTTATAGAACAATTAACCACTATTGGAATAAAAGAAGTCATAGCCCTTGTCAAAGATTTTATAAAAATTTCAGTAGAGTTTCCTTTGTAATCTCAATAACTACCCCCTGCATACATCCAAAAGTTCTCAATATTCTGAAAACACCCATTCACAACATATTCTCCAGTCCAATTAAACATCCACCGTAAAGAGAAATGTGCTCCAACAAATCTCTTACCAACCYAACAATTATTCAGACAGAAATTGAAGAACCCAAAAGAATTTAAAACACAATCAACTAAATCAAATAAGAAATAGTCAACTACTATCTTAATCCTCAAAATTTATTTAGAGTATATTTCAGGGTATCTTGGTTTGCCCACAAGTGACCTCCTCACGCTATTCGGCTACTCATCATCTGAACTGCAAACAAGAGAAATGGAATGAGCTATAAGGCCCAGTAAGTAAATCTCATGYATGAATGCATGAACATGCCCTACATGCCATGAATTATAAAACTCACTTTTCGATGAAAACTTTCTAAACATTTCCATTTCGTAACCTTTTTACAAAATCTTTCCTTTCAAAATGTATAACTTATAAAACCTTTCATTCCATTACTTTCGTGAGCTCACTGAGGGTAACGCCTAGCCATTAAGCTGCAGTGGGTCATTTGTTCTTAGGAACTCGATTACATTTCTACCGGTAGAACCGCAAAGCGATTAACGTTCCTTTAGTTTTCCTTTCATCTCTTCACCTCCCAAAGATGAATCATTACCTCCCTCCCAGAGGGTCGATTCGAGTGCGTTGGTCCCCCACGCCCCATTTCTCACTCACATATTTCATGGCTAGGTTTACACTCCTTTCCAAAAACTTTAACATTTTCCTTCAAAATTTCATTTCCTAAGCCATTCACTTTTTAAATGTGTGAATGCCTCATGCCAGAAGTGATGTAGGACTCTAACTACATACTCATGACATAAAATGCATACAACCATATATAACATATCATTCGAGAAATAGTACGGGATATGAAATACATGAAACATTCCATACAACAATACACCTCATAATACAATCTATACCCAACACATTAGACTATCTAAAAGAGTTCAATTACATTATTTCATAAACATTAATGAGATGTGAGAATTTACTTACCTGGAACTCAGATTCAATAACAATCACACATATACTTTATTGAGACTGTGAGAGTTTACTTACATAGAACTCAGATTTAATATACATTCAATTCACCTAAGAGCAATTTAATTATAACCACAGGACATATACGTTAATGAGAATGTGAGAATTTACTTATACAGAACTTAGATTCAATACACATTCAATTCACCTAACAACCACATATGCTTTAATGAGAGTGTGAGAGAATTTACTTACATAGAAATTTCATATCCAACATATTAACCTACTTAAAGGAATTCAGATACATCCAATCATATGTGTAAATGAAATGGGAGAATTTACTTACATAGAACTCATATCCAATAACAACAACACATATACGTCAATGGGAATGTGAGCATTTACTTACCCAGAGTCCTTTACGTTAAAGGTTCTTATTTAAGTCGCGAATGAAATCCCTTGATTGTTCTCAACGTCAAGGCACTCGAAATGACATAATATTGATTACATAAAGATAATTTATTTAGTATGATTGTCCCAACTTAGATATTCAGAGTTTATTCCAATAATATCAATTGCCAATTATTAATCCATACTTAGTTCCCACATTACCAATTATTACGTCTTTTAAGGGTACAATTTAAACTCCTTCGTTCGAGTATTAAACTTAATGTATGTTCTTCACAATTTTACTTTAGGATATAATTTCATAAGTTATAAATTTCAATATTAATTAATAATATTTTCACCTTTTAAGTTCATAAAGTCCAAGTGTCTCAGGAAATGGTTTTGGGTTCTCAGGCATCTGGGCATCTGGGCGCCTGGGCGTCTGGGCGTCGAGGAGCCTGGGCGTTGGGCACTGGGCACCTCGGCACTTACTGGGCTCCTGGTGCTGCTGAGCGCCAGCGAACAGCCAGCTAGAGTCCGGCCCCCAAGCTATCGCTAGTCCGAGCACCCTTTCAGGGCAGAACGAAGGCGACGAGTTGCCAAGGATGGGCGACGCATAGCAACTCCAAGCAAGCGGGTGGTGCAGTAAGGCAAACGTCCAGATCGGGTCGCGAGGGTGGAAGAAGAGGGAAGAGATGGTAGACTTCAGTGGTGAGTCGCTTCGTCTGGGGTGGCTATGGCAAACTCCGATCGAGCAGAGAAGGCAAAGATGGCAGATCTGGGTGGACCGCTTTGTCCCGAGCGGCTATAGTTTCTCCGGTCGCGATCCCGCGAACGATGGCTATGGTACCTGAGCTTACAGACGAGCAAAGAAGCAGTGATGGCACAGATCTCGAGGGAGAAGATCTGGGCAGCAGGGAAGTCCACAGCGGGCTATCAGCAAAGCAGCTGTGGTCCCGGCCTGGCTGAGTCGTGGAGCAGAGTCCTCCAAGCCGCTGGATCTGCTAGTTCGTTGCAAATCTGGGCGGAGTGATGACCGGTAAGCTTGGACATAGACGAGCAGAGAAAAGAGCTCCGCTCGAAATTGAGTCTTTAGGCAGCCGATGAGTCGATCGGCGTTCAGAGGTTGAGCGGCGGGGGCGAGCAGCAAGTCACAGTGACGCGCGACGTGCAAGCTCCGACCTCGACTGGCGGTCACGAAGATTAATAGCAAGGAGAATAGAGGATGGCGGAGGCTGAAAAGAGAAGAAGAAGAGGCAGGTAGTGTTTGGGGCGACGCGGTTAGGTAGGGTTTGGTCGGCTGCGGCATAATCAAGAAGAAGAAGAAGAAGATCCTAGGGTTTTTCTTTTTTCTTTTTAAATAGATTGGGCCTTAACCTAAATTTTTGGGCCTTCGCATCCGTAACTAATCCAATTTATTAATTTAAATTTCATGGGCTTTTTCTTTCTATAAAAATATAGTTTCCGACAGAAAAGCGAATAAGCCCAACAAGTCGAGCCTCTAACCTACCAAGGACCCTCATTCGATTAACATGATAATTTTATACTTATTGAACGTGCAAATTCAAATTATCATCATATATAAAATTTCCAACCCTAGTTGGCACACAATTTCACACAATCAAACAAAAATTAATAAAGGAAAAATTTCGGGTATTACAGTATCGTAAAGCGGTTAACATTCCTTTACTTTTCCTTTCATCTATTCACCTCCCCAAAGTGAATAATTACCTACCCTTCCAGAGGGTCGGTTCGGGTATGCTGGTCCCCCACGCCCCATTTCCCACTCACATCTTTTATGGCTAGGTTTACACCCCTTTTTCAAAATCCTTATCGTTTAGAAATCATTCATCATAAAAATAACATCTCTAAAAGCTTCATTCCTCAAAACATTTACTTTTCCAAATTTCATTCTTTAAAAATATTTCCTTTCTGAAATATGCAACTATTGCAATCTACATGCTCATGGACCACATGAACCTTTATCTTAAAATTTCTAACATGTCAATGAGTAATAAAATTCACATACTGGAAGTAATATCACATTATAACACATAAGAGCAATTAATTATAACACATATACGTTAATGACAATGTGAAAATTTACTTACCTAGCACGCAAATTCAATAACAATCACACATATATGTTAATGAGAATGTGAGAATTTACTTACCAAGAGTCCTTTACGTTAAAGGTTTCTTATTTGAATTGTGAAGTGAAATCCCTCAACTGTTCTCAATGTTAAGGTACTCGAAATGACTTAATTGTGATTACAGAAAGAAAGTCTATTTAGTACGACTGTCCCAATTTAGATATTCAGTGTTTATTCCAACAATGTCAATTGCCAATTATTAATCCATACTTAGTTCCCACATTATCAATTATCACGTCTTTTAAGGGTACAATTTAAGCTCCTTAACCCAGGTATTAAACCTAATCTATATTCTCCACAATTTTTCTTTAGGATATAATTTCATAAGTCATAAATTTCAATATCAATTATTAATGTTTTCACCTTTTAAGTCACAAAGTCCAAGTATCTTGGGAGTGGTAATATGTTCTTGGGCATACGCTCAAGCGACGCACGCAACAACCTAGGCATCTGGGTGTCTGGGCACTGGGCACTAGGCGTTAGGCGCTGGGCACCTGGCACTGGGCACTAGGCCCCCGTTGGCACTCTCGGTTGTGGAAGCTGGCAAACAGCCAGCAAGGACTCAATTTTTTGGCAAACTCCAGCGAAGAGTAGAACAGCAATGGCATAAGGTCTGGTCGGCGAGATGAAGGAACCAGTGACAGCAAGCTGAGGACTCAAACTCCGTGCTGTTGCTGGACTGATCGGCTTCTCTGGATGGCAATCGGAAGGTCACAACAGGTGAACAGAGGAGATCCTATCAAGCAGAGAAGAAGAAAATGGCAGATTTGGGAGAASCGACGGCCGGCAAGGAGCTGGCTGGTCGTGCTGCAGAGCACTCGATCGGCGACAAGGCATGCACAGATCTCATTAAGGAAGAACAGATCCAGACGGGCTCTGCTGTGTCGAGTGGCCGAGCACTATCCTTTCTCCGTCCCGGCAAAACCGTTGAGCAGAGCAAAAGAAGATTTCCAGTAAATGCGGAAAGCGCGCCTTTGGAGTGCAGGAACCCATCGCAGCGTAACCAAAAGCGATGAGCAGCAGCTAAAGACGGACGATGGTTGCGAAACTAGCAGGCAAATTTGGAAACTAGCAGCTCTAGTTGCGTAGATATGGGCAACTTGCAGCGACACGAACAGGTGGTTAGCGATCTCGGCGAGCAGAGGACAGGTGACCTCAGGCACGGCGAGCAACCGAGCAGTGGGTCCCGTGGCCAGGCTGTGTCGCGGGGCTTAGATCTGGATGACCTCAAGCATGGCGATGGAGACTACAACCGAGCAATGGCGCATCTGCAAGGAATGGCCGTGTGAAGAGGATGAACGGTGATCAACGAGCAGCAACAGTCCTAGATGACGATGGCGAGAAGAGAAGAAGAAAAAGGCAGGTGGGTTTGGGGCGGCGGCAGCGGCATAATGGGGAAGAAGAAGATGGTTTAGGGTTTCTTCTATTTTCTTATTTTTCTTTTTTTTAACTTAGGCCCTAACCCAATTTTTTTCGGGTCTTTCAATTCGTAACTAATCCAATTCATTAAATTTAATTTAACGGGCCTTTCTTTCGATAAAAATCTAATTTTTCAAATGAAAACGAATAAGCCTAACAAGTCGAGACTCTAACCAACCAAGGGCCCTAATCTGACAAACATGATAATTTCGCACTTATTAACGTACAATTAAAACATCAACCACATAGAAAATTATCCAACCCTAGTTGGCACACAAATTCACAAGATCAAACAAAAATCCATAAAAAGAAATCTCGGATATTACAGAGGAATACAAATCTGGGCAGCCGGGAAAACTCCAGTCGAGTCGCGTCCGTTCGTGTCACGAGCGGCTATGAAATCTGGTCGCAGCTCCGAGCATTGGAGACTGATGAGTCAGTCGAATACATGCTGTGAGCGGGGATGTCTCCCAGCACTAGCGTGGGCAAGAGATTTTGAGCAAAACTGAATGGCGAAGTTGCAAGCTTCCGGCAGCTATCAGGTTCGACTGACTACACGTGTAAAGGAGAAGAGATGGCAGATTTGAACGGCTATATTGCAAGCTTCAGGCAGTGATATTAGCGAGCAGAGGGAGAGAAAGGAGAAAGAGGTGAGAAGAAAGAGAGAGGAGAAGGAGGGCCACGACGAGCAGTGTAAGATCCCCAGATTAGGAACCTTTTCCTAACCCGAGAATGTTGCGTCATTCCAATCGAAAATAAACAACTATCATTTAAAACTCAACATTTATTTAAAAATGAAGACAGCGGAAGTCTCAAYAATTTAAACCATTCAAAAATGAAGACAACAGAAGCTTTAAGAATTTAAACCATTCAAAAATGATATATYTTATTACATAAATCGATTCGAAAATCAGTTTCCGGCTATCATAGCTCGCCTACAAGCGACCTCTCCTCGCTCCATTTGGTTACATATCATCTGAAATAAATATAAGAAAAGAAATGAGCTAAAATGTCCAGTAAGTAAACCTCATGCATGAATGCATAACATGTCCTACCTGTCATGAAATTATAAAATTTTGCCTTTTTAAATAAAAAACTTTTCGAAACATTCTCTTTTCAAAATTCCTTTACAACTTTCCTTCAAAATTCACTTACTGTAAAAACTTTCCATTTCCTTTCGTTCGTGAGCTCACTAGAGTATAACACCTAACCACTAAGCTCTGCAGTGGGCCATAGTTATTTGGAACCCGATTCCATTCCTATCGGTAGAAYCRCAAAAYAATTAACATTMAAAAAAAAAAAGTTTTCTTTCCATTCTTCTACCTCCAAKGAGGTGAACATTCCATTTTTACCAACTCTCCAAGAGGGTAGGGTCGGGTGCGCCGGTCTCTCACGCCCCATTTCCCACTCACATCTTTTGTGGCTAGGTTTACACTTCTTTTCGAAAACTTTAACATTTTCCTTTAAAATTCCATTTTCTAAACCATTCACCTTCTAAGTGTGTGAATGGCTCATGCSAAATGTGATGTAGAATTCTAACTACATGCCTATGACATGAAATRCATACAACTTTCTATAATATAACATTCAACAAATAGAACAAGATATGAAATATAATAGCATATAAATTGACATAAAAGTGCTACAAGATATAYACACATTCACATTCCACACAATTATACACACATCATCACACAATCCCATACACAACATATTCAAGTAACCAAAACACTTCAATTACATTCATTCATAATGTTAATRAGATGGGAGAATTACTTACTCGGAGTCCTTTACGTTAATRAGTTCTTACTTAAGTTGTAAAGTGGACTCCTTCAATCGATCTCAACGTGAGCCCTCGAAATGACCTAGATGATTACAAAAGAAGGGTCTACTTAGTTTGATCGTTCCAACTTACGTATTATGTGTCTAATTCAAAAATGTCCTTTATTAATTATTAATCCATTCTTAAGTTCCTAGCATTACCAATCACATGTCTTTTTAAAGGTTACAATTCAATTCTTAGCTCAGGTATAAAAATTTAACTATGTTTTCTCATCAATTCACTTTAGGCGTAGATTATGTGACGAGTCATAAAAATTTCAATATCATGTGTTTAACGTTTTCACCTTTAAGTTCACGATATCAATGTCTCGAATTGGCGACATAGGTCCTCGCGCATGCCACTCAAATGATGCGCCGACCACTAGCGTCTGGCACCTTGCCATTGTCGCCTGGGCGTCGGGCCGCCTTGCGCATCGGGCCGTGGGCACCTGGCCAGTGCTCGCCCTGCGCCACTGCGCGGCGCCCTGGGTGCTGCTGGCATTTTGGCTTCTGGCCGCTGCTGAGTAACCGGCCCATTCTTGGCCAAAACAAACACGGCCCATATTGCTGGTCGACTTCCGATGAACTCAGCCGCGAGGAGGAAACCGTCGAGCCAGAGATCAGCCATGTTGTGCTTGCAGAGGAGATGTGTGCAGCAGCTACCTAAATGCATGTTCGCTTTCGAGCAGAAGACTGCCATTTTTGTCGGCCAGCGTCAACTCTGCCAGATTCTGATCTCTTCCGTGACTCGAAGCGACGGCGAACCGAGCCCTGCTATCGATTTCAGAAGCTCTCTTCTGGTCGGTGTCGGCTGAGTCTGATGCAAGATGAAGAAACCAGGCGAATGCACGTGGATCAGTCCAAGAAATTGCGTCATGTTCGAAAGCAATGGTCGCCAGCAGGGGTGAACCGGTGCTGACAGTACAGTGAACGATGACCGCTGCACATGGACCGGGGGACGCGACAAGAGCTGGCGATTGCGGAAGTAGACCCGACTCGACCATGCCCCAGCAGAAGAGGAGGAGATAGTGACAACGCATAAGACGCACAGGTCTGAGCCGAGATGACCGAATCAAACAACAAGAAAGAGAGAGATGATGCGACGAGTGGATCTGGCAACATGCGACATCCACTGCGTCGCTCAGCGCAAAGCAGCAATGTCTCGCCCCTGCCGAGTTGCATCCGTTCATGTCAGAGTGGCTCCGAATCTGGTGCGGCGAGCAGCGGCTTGCAATCGCATGCCAGCGACGGAGCGGCGGCCACTACAATTGTCAAGCAGTGGTGGGCGCAAAGAGAGAAGAAGAAGACGCGGTGGTAGTGTTTGGCGCGGTGGCGGAACAGAAGAAGAAGAAGATAGTTTCTAGAGTTTTCTTTTTCTTTTTCTTTTCTTTTTCTTAGGCGTTTTTCTTTTTCTTTTTCTTTTCTTTTCTTTTTCTTTCTTTTTATTTTCTTATATATTTTCTTTTCTTTTCTTTTCTTTTTTTTATATTTTGGGCCGTAACTCAAATCCTTYGGGCCTTCCCATCGAAATCTAACCTAAAATCCATAATTTAAATATAACGGGCTTCCTTTAGATAAAGAAAAGCCCAACTTCTGACTAACAGATAAATAGGCCCACGAGTCGAGTTTTTAACTAACGATAATTCTTATTCGACACGGACAATATTTTTACACCCATTAAACGTACGATTTAAAAAATATTGACTACATATAAAATGTCCAACCCTAGTTGGCACACAATTTTATGAGATCAAACAAATATTTATAAAAGTAAAATCCAAGGTGTTACAAGCAACTTCAGGTAGATAGAGAGGGAAAGGAGGAGTGGYGGTGGCTGTGAGGATGGCGGCAGCATATGGGGAGGAAGAAGAAGACTTAGGGTTTCTTCTCCTTTTTTTTTTTAATATTTTAGGCCATAACCCAAACCCTTCAGGCCTTCCCATTTATAATTAATCCAATCCTTAAATTAAATTCAATGGGCTTTCTTTTGATAACGGTCTAACTTCTGACTGAGAAACTAATAGGCCCACTAGTCGAGCCTCTAACTAACTAAGGACCTTAATCYGACAAATATGAAAATTTCGTACTTATTGAAATAACAACCACATAGAAATTTATCTAACCCTAGTTGGCTTACAAATTTGCACGATCAAACAAAAATTCATAAATAGAAATCTCAAATATTACAATACCCTACCCTATAAAATAAATTTCGTCCTCGAAATTTAGAGTTCACTAAAAAGTTATGGATACTTAATATGCATCTCATTTTTTCTTTCCTATGTTACCTCCATATCAATAGTAAGTTGATCAYAGATCAATCTTAGAAAAATATTTAGCACCTGAAGTTGATCAATGAATCATCAATCCTAGACAACGGCTGCATATTCGTTATTATCGTCTCGTCCAATTTGATATAATCTATACATAGCTTCATAGATCTATCATTCTTCTTCACGAAYAACACATGTGCAACCCATGGTGAAAACTAGGTTGTGATTGTTAATTCCAATTGAACCTCAAAAATATTCTTGAGATATTAAAAGAATACTAGATATCCGGTGGTATTTTAACTTTTTCCGCAATAAATCACATTTTGGCCTTTTATAATTCTAGAAGGTCCATAAACCCTATTTTATTTATTGATAAGCTTACATACATCATCACTTCTTAAATTGCGCTGGGTCCAACCTAYCATATTTATTCCTATGAATTCTAATTCCTTTCCTCAAAACATCTTAATCTCCTCAATTACAATTAAAATCAGATCAACTTCTTAAAGAAGAAATTTTAACAATCTCCAAACAAAATAGAGATTCAACACAATGATCTTCTCATCAAAATCCAAAACCATCAAAAGTCAAAATCGAAACCTTATAGTCCGAAATCAAATCAAAAATTTGTTCTTAATTCCCTTCAGCATCTTGGAATCAAAACCACATACCGTTTACCTCTCCTTATGGAAAAATACTTTATTTAAAGAACTATCCCAACCAATGTTGAACCTACTCAAATCGACCAACAACTCCTTGAGCATTGTCAAAAGAAATTCAATATCTTACTTATCAAAGATTGTCCATCCAACCTAACAATCATCTTATAATTGCTCAAAATTTACATAACAACACAGTCTCACATCTTAAGCATCCAAACAATACTTTAACATAGATTCAGTATCCCAGTTCCTAACAAAAGATTTCCTTCAGAGATTTTATTCTAGAAGCACCTTAAATATCACATTCCTAGCAAAACGATTTCCTTCAGAGACTTTATTCTACAAACACTTTTTCCTAAAGTTGGCATCGAATTTATATTCGATACACTTTTAATTTCATCTCGTGGATAGGTAAGAAACGACATTTACGATCTCGTTTAGGTATTACAAATGGAACATAATGCCTCTTGTCTAAATGAATTTTTAAAATTCCAAACATTAGATATCATCCCCAATTCAAAGCAAAATATAGACAAGACATACAATAACACTTAACATTCACCTCATTCGAGAATTTAAATCAAAAAACAAACTTACCAGATAGTCSAGGAAAGAAAGCTCGTGGCATGGCTTGATACCCATATACTTTTCAAAAATTCATAAATCATTTTCTTATGATGTCTACAGAATCATTTTTAAAACTCTAAGCTYTGATACCAAAACTGTAACACCCCCAAATTAAGAAACTTTATCCTAACCCGAGAATGTCACCATTTACTCTCTGACATGAATTTAAGGAAACCCAAAAGAATTTAAAACTAAACAAGAAATAATTAATAATAAACAAAAACCATTTCTAGACAACAACCATCTTAGTCCATAACATTTATTTAAATTAACTTCAGGGCATCATGGTTTGCCCACGAGCGACCTCCTCGCACCATCTGGCTACACATCACCTGAAATGCAAAATGAGAGAAATGGAATGAGCTAAAGCCTAGTAAGTAAATCTTATGCATGACTGCATGAACATGCCCTACATGTCATGAACTCTAAAATCTCACTTTCTCAATGAAAACTTCCAAATCTTTTTCTTGTATAACCCTTCTATAAAATCTTTCCCTTCAAAATGTAAGAACTTTGTAAAACCTTTCATTTCAATACATTTGTGAGCTCACTAGAGTGTAATGCCTAGCCATTAAGCTCTACAATGGACCATAGTTATTTGCAACTCGATTACATTCCTACAGGTAGTACCGCAAAGCGGTTAACATTCCTTTACTTTTCCTTTCATCTCTTCACCTCCCCGAGGTGAATCATTACCTACCCTCCCAGAGGGTCATTTCGGGTGTGCTGGTCCCTAATGTCCCATTTTCCACTCACATCTTTCATGGCTAGGTTTTACACCCCTTTTTCAAAAACTATAACATTTTCCTGAACATGTTACAATTTATAAAATACATTCCCTTTCAAAATTTCATTTCCTAAACCATTCATTTTTAAATGCACGAATGGCTCATGCTAGGAATGATGTAGAGCACTAACTACATGCCCATGACATGAAATGCATACAGCTTTAACATGAAAACGATACAATATATGAAACACGTAAAAATCATTCCACACAAACAACACATTTCATAACATAATCACATACCGCCATCACATAATACCCAACAAACGATATAGGCAAGTATGGGGGTTTACTTGCATAAAATTTATATACAACACGTTAAACTACCTAAAGGAATTCAAATACGTCAAATCATATGGTTAATGAAATGTGAGAATTTACTTATATAGAACTCAAATTCAATACACAATCAATTCACCTAAGAGCAATTTAATTATAACCACAACACATAAACGTTAATGAGAATGTGAGAATTTACTTACCCGGAGTCCTTTACATTAAAAGTTTCTTATTTAAATCATAATGTGAAATCTTTCGACCGTTCTCAACATTAAGGCACTCGAAACTACCTATTTGTGATTACAGAAAGAAAGTCTATTTAGTACGACTGTCTCAACTTAGATATTCAGGGTTTATTCCAACAATGTCATTTGCAATTATTAATCCATACTTAGTTCTCACATTACCAATTATCACGTCTTTTAAGGGTACAATTTAAACTCCTTCGCTCTGGTGTTAAACCTAATCTATGTTCTCCCACAATTTTACTTTAGGATATAATTTCATAGGGCATAAATTTCAATATTAATTAATAATGTTTTCACCTTTTAAATTCACAAAGTCCAAGTGTCTCGAAAGTGGTATTAGATTGTCGGGCATGTGCAACAGCCTTGGGCTTTTGGACGTTTGGGCACCTGGGCATCAGGGCATCTAGCGCCTAGGCACTAGGACTCACTGGCGCCTGTTGCTGGTCACTCACAGAATTGGCGAACAGCCAGCCAAAACCCAACAACAGCTTACACCGCACTGGATTCCGACAAGGCTTCCGGTGAGTAGTTGAAATCTATTGACGATGGTGATCAGATCTGGCCAGAACGATGGTCGGCAAGGGGCTTGTTGGCCATGTAGCAGAGCATCTGAGCGACAGCAAGACGTGCACAGATCTGGTCAAGAAATAAATAAATTCGGACGGCTCTGCTATGTCGAGCGGCTGAGCACTGTCCTTCCTCTATCCTGGCAAAATCGTTGAACAGAGAAGAAGAAGAGGAAGATGAAGGAAGATCTGGCTGAGCGACGACCGGCGAGAGGCAAGACAGAAAGGCTGGTTGTGAGGTAGAACATCAGAGCGGCGGGCAAGACGCGCGGATCTGGAGGTTTCACACCCTATTGATCCGAGCACAAGCTAGCAAGGAACGAGAGCAAAGGAAGATAGATCTGGGTGATCAGGAAAACTTTAGTAGAGTCGCGTCCTTTCATGTCACGAGCGGCTCCATATTATTTGTGTGTAATACACCTGTCACTATATTATTTTACTCGGGAGCTACCCACTCCTTTGTTCACCTTGCTTTTGCTGAGAAACTTCAAACCTCGTGCACACGTATGGATACACTGCTTGGTGTGTCCACACCTTCTGGAGAAGTCATGAACTCGGAGTACGTGTTGAAGAATTGTTTGGTTGCACTAGATGGGAAAGAGATGATAGCGGAGCTTATGGTATTGGACATTCAAGAGTTTAACATCATTTTAGGCCTGGACTGGCTGTTGAAGCATCATGCCACAATTAACTATCGCAAGAAGAATGTTATGTTTGGTCCTCTTGGTGAGTTACACTTCTGTTTTGTCGGGTCTAAGTCGGATGATGAAGAAGGGTTGCACTAGCTTCATTAGGTGAAATTCTTGAAACAGAGCTCTCRATCGAACAAATTCTGATTGTTCAAGAATATCTGGATATGTTTCTAGATGACCTTCAAGGTTTACCACCAGTAAGGGAGATCGACTTTACCATGACTTGGTGCCTGGAACAACAACGATCTCTAGGGCACCATATCGAATGGCTCTTGCGGAACTTAAGGAATTGAAGAAGCAATTACAGGATCTGATGGATAAGGGTTTTATCTGACCTAGTTTCTCGCTATGGGGTGTGCTTGTACTGTTTGTAAAGAAAAAGGATAGGTTGACGAGGTTATGCATAGATTACAGAGAGTTGAACAAGCTAACAATAAGGAATAGATACCCATTGCCAAGGATCAATGATTTGTTTGATCAACTTCAGGGAGGATATTTTTCCAAAATTGACCTAAGATTTGGCTAGCCTCATTTGAGAGTCCGAAATGAGGACATTCCTAAGATCGTATTTCAAACTCGGTATAAGCATTATGAACTTTTGGTGATGCCATTTGGGTTGACCAATGCACCTGCTGCATTTATGGATTTGATGAATCCCAT
The DNA here is from genome assembly GCA_001752375.1 of Rhazya stricta. Taxonomy (NCBI): domain Eukaryota; kingdom Viridiplantae; phylum Streptophyta; class Magnoliopsida; order Gentianales; family Apocynaceae; genus Rhazya; species Rhazya stricta. The sequence goes on along the minus strand of MEJB01000014.1, from coordinate 106,934 downwards.
CTTTAAGGAGCACTTGGATCAGTTCGTCATAGTCTTCATCGACGACATATTGGTTTACTCTCGATCCAAGGAAGAGCATGAAGAGCATTTGAGGGAGGTACTCCAAGTGCTTAGAGTTGAGAAGCTCTTTGCAAAATTTAAGAAGTGTGAGTTCTGGCTTGATAGTGTGCCATTTCTAGGGCATATTTGTGTCCAAAGAATGCATCGCAGTGGACCCGAGTAAGATTGAGGCGGTTTGACGATGGCCAACACCTACCAACGACGATGAGGTTCGCAGCTTTCTTGGCTTAGTTGATTACTACAGGAGGTTTGTGGAAGGGTTTTCCAAAATTGCCTCTCCTATAACCCAATTGACCAGGAAGAACATGAAGTTTCTGTGGAATGYGAATTGTGAGTGTAGTTTTGAAGAATTGAAGAGACGACTTACAACTGCTCCGGTCTTGACAATTCCACAAGGTTGTGAAGGGTTTGTGATTTATAGTGATACTTCGATGAAAGGATTGTGTGTCTTGATGGAACATGGCAAGGCAATTGCTTATGCCTTAAGGCAATTGAAGGAGTATGAGAAAAAATATCCAACGCATGATCTGGAGTTGGCTGCTGTTGTTTTTGCATTGAAGATCTRGAGACATTATTTGTATGGGGCAAGGTGCGAGATTTTCACTGACCATAAGAGTCTTAAATACTTCTTCACCCAGAAGGAGTTAAATATGAGGCAACGACGATGGTTAGAATTGGTGAAGGATTATGATTGTGTGATAAACTACCACCTGGGTAAGGCTAATGTGGTGGTAGATGCGCTTAGCGGGAGGTGTAATACACGAAATTTTTTCTTTATTAATTTTTGTTTGATTGTGTGAAATTATGTGCCACCTAGGGTTGGAAGTTTTATATGTGATTAATATTTTTAATTGCACGTTTAATAAGTATGGAAATATTGTGTTTGTCGAATTAGAGTCCTTAGTTGGTTAGAGGCTCGACTAGTGGGCCTATTCTTTTCTCGGTCGGAAGTTAGATTTTTATCGAAAGAAAGCCTGTTGAATTTAACTTAAGGATTTGGGTTAATTATGGATGGGAAGGCTCGAAGGATTTGGGTTACGGCCCAAATTAATTAAAAAAAAACTAAAAACCCTAAGTCTTCTCTAACCATCCCTACCCGCGACCGCCCTATTCCTGAAACTACTCCCTACTGCACACACGCAGTCTCTTTCTCCCTCTGCAGATGTCGCTGATCATCGCCGCGTCCTACGCCGCTGATCATAGCCACGTGCCACGCCATCCAGATCTGCAACGAGCCATCGGACCCAGCTGCTTGGAGGACCCTGCCCGCGATGCAGCTAGGTCAAACGACAGCTCCTGCGTTTCTTCTTCTCTCCTCTTCCTCATGCCGACGCAGCTTCACCATCGGAGTTCCAGAGTTGTCGCACTGATCAGATCTCCCCTCGCGGCACTGTTCGGACATCGGACCTGCGCGTCACCCGCATAAGGGTCTACTACCCAAAATCGAAGCTCGATGGTCCTGTTGCTGCCTAGCGAGAGCTCCATGATGTCGTCTGTGTGTGTCGGTCAGCGGCTCACGAATGTCCAACCAGCAGAATCCGTGCACCCGGTAGGAGATCGTCCATATCTGGAGTCTCCCGAATCTGTTGTAGATTTCCTTTGCCTATCGCGCTGCTATTGCCACTGCCCGAGCTCATTGGAGCTGCGAATCACTGCCGCACAGCTGCTAGCATCACTCGCCGGCCATCCGCTGTCGTACTTCGCAAATCTGCCTTTATCTTCTTCTTCTTCTTCTTCTTCTCTGCTCGACTCGACCAACGCGATGCCACCATCAGACTTCCTCCACCCATGCTGCTGCTTCTCAACCAGATCAGGGTAGGACTTCTTGCCTCGTCTAAAGTTCGCCAGATCTGCGCGTCCTGTTGCCGATCTCTACTGCAGATGGCAACTTCATTCTAGTCGCGGCTCTCCGGAACGCCGAAAGCCTTGTCGGAATCAGGCCTATTGTAGGAGGGTATTGGTTTCTTTTGGCTGGCTGCTAGCCAGTTCTGGGAGCGCCCAGTGCCCAGGCGTCTAGACGCCACTCCCATAATACTTGGACTTCGTAGACTTAAAAGGTGAAAATATTATTAATTAATATTGAAATTTATAACCTACGAAATTATATCCTAAAGTAAAATTGTGGGAAAGTATAGATTAAGTTTAATACTCGAACTAAAGAGTTTAAATTGTAACCTTAAAAAGACGTGATAATTGGTAATGTGCGAACTAAGAATGGATTAATAATTGGCAAATGACATTGTTGGAATAAACACTGAATATCTAAGTTGGGACAATTGTACTAAATGGACTTTCATTCTGTAATCAAAATTAGGTCGTTTCGAGTGCCTAACATTGAGAATGGTCGAAGGATTTCATTCCGTGRCTTAAATAAGAACCTTGTAACATAAAGGACTCCGGGTAAGTAAACTCTCACATTYTCATTAACGTATATGTGTTGTTGTTATTGAACCTGCGTTCTATGTAAATAAATTTTGACATTTCATTAATGCATATGAATGGATATGTCTGGATTTCTTTAGGTGGATTAATGTGTTGGATATGAGATTTCTATGCAAGAACACCCCTATACCCGCCTATCTCTGTTGTTGTGTGTTATGTGGTGGCGGTATGGGATTATGTTATAAAATGTGTTGATTGGTGGAATGTTTTTACGTGTTTTATATCTTGTACTATTGTAATGTCGAATGGCATGTTAATTACAGTCGTATGCATTTTAATGTCATGGGCACGTAGTTAGTGTTCTACAACATTCTTGGCATGAGCCATTCATACATTTAGAAAGTCAATGGTTTAGGTAATGAAATTTTGAAAGGGAATGTATTTTTAAATTGTAACGTGTTCAGGAAAATGTTAAAGTTTTTGAAAAGAAGTGTAAACCTAGCCATGAAAGATGTGAGTGGAAAATAGGGCATGGGGGACCGATGCACTCGAATCGACCCTCTGGGAGGGAGGTAATGATTCACCTCTGGGAGGTGAAGAGATGAAAGGAAAAGTAAAGGAATGTTAATCGCTTTGCGGTTCTACCGTAGAAATGTAATAGGGTTCCAAAGAACAAATGGCCCACTGCAGCTTAATGGCTAGGCATTACACTCTAGTGAGCTCACGAATGTAATGAAATGAAAGGTTTTTGCAAAGTTCTTGCATTTTGAAAGGAAATATTTTATAGAAAGGTTATACAAGAAAATGATTTGAAAGTTTTCATTTAGAAAGTGAGATTTTATAATTTATGACATGTAAGGCATGTTCATGTATTCATGCATGAGATTTACTTACTGGGCTTTATAGCTCATTCCATTTCTTTCGTTTGCATTTCAGATGATGTGTAGCCAGATGGTGCGAAGAGGTCGCTTGTGGGCAAACCAAGATATCCTGAAGTATACTCTAAATAAATTTTAAGGATTAAGATAGTAGTTGACTATTTCTTATTTGCTTTAGCTAATTTTGCTTTAAATCTTTTGGTTTCTTCAAATTTCTGTCTGAATAATTGTTGGGTTGTAAGAGATTTGTTCGAGCACACTTCTCTTTACGTTGGATGTTTAATTGGGTTGGAGAGTATGTTGTGAATGGGCGTTTGAGAATATTGAGAACCTTTTGAATGTATACAAGGGGTAGTTATTGAGATTACAGAGGAAACTCTGTCGAAATGTTTATAAAATCTTTGATAAGGGTTAAGACTTATTTTATTTCTTATAGTAGTTAATTGTTCTATGAATAAGGTAATGTAATATTCTCAGCTTAGGACAGTTCCTAATCTGGGGGTGTTACAGTTTCGGTATTAGAGTTTAGAGTTGTAAAAATGATTCTGTAGACATCATAAGAAAATGATTTATGAATCTTGAAAAAGATATGGGTATCGAGCCATGGCACAAGCTTCCTTTCCTGGACCATCAGGTAATTTTATATTTTGATTTAAATTCTYGAATGAGGTGAATATTAAGTGTTATAGCATGTCTTGATTTTGCTTGGAATTAGGGGTGATGTATAATGTTCAATTTTATAATCATACGCTACGTCTATGTATAAAGTTCTTATACGATAAACCTTTCTAGTTTAGTAATGGTTCGTACTCCTCATTCCTAAGCCCAAGACGGGGCGATTTAACCCCAGGACCAAGGAGCAGGTAGTACTCGTGCCGCACAAGAAACTCCAATGACCATGGAGGCCTTTATGCAGGCAATGATTACCTTTAGACAGGCTAGCCAGTTGAGGAGGAGCAAAACACAGGAATATGGCAAGATCTCGGAGTTTAAGAGTCTCGCCCCACCGCCATTCTTAGGTACCACTAATCCTGTGAAAGCCGAGAATTGGCCGACAGAGATACAGAAAACCTTCTTTGTCATGCGATACTCAGGCGAAGAGAAGGTGGAAGCTGCGTACATGCTCCAAGGGGAGTCGTATGACTGGTAGTCGATGGTTCAAYGCCAGCATGAGGGAGACACTAGYCCTTTCACTTGGGAGATGTTTATCGAGGCCTTTAATAATAAATATTTTCCSAAGAGCGTGCGAYAGCAGAAGAGTTTGTGAGGTTGGAGCARGRAAGCTGATCTGTCTGTGAGTATGGAGYTGAGTTCACTCGATTAGCTAAGTTTGCTCTTGATTTGGTTGCTACGGAGGAAACGAGAGCAAGACACTTTGAGGAGGGGCTCTAGCCTCAGATTAAACTGGCGGTGATCTCTTTTGAGCTTTCTACGTACCGAGAGATTGTCAATAAATCTCTCGTAATAGAGAGGGCCCAAATGTTGAGTAAGGAGGAGCTCAGGAGTTGACCCAATGGTCAGAGATTTAGGGACAGTAGTTCCAGAGGTGGGGATAAAGGTGGCTAAGAAAGGAGATACGATCAAGATAATAGACAGGGTAGCCAACTGAACAAACAACAGAGGAAGACTTGCCCCAAATGTGGCTAGGAACACCTGGATGAGTGTCTCTTTAGCAAGGGGGTATGCTTCAGGCGTGGGGAGCAAGGGCATTTTGCTAGGGAATGTCCTAGTGAAGGTGGTAGAGTGTGTTCCAATTGTGGGAAGTTAGGACATTTCGCAAATGAATGTAAGATGATTAGTTTTTATTGTGGTAAACCGGGACATTTGGCTAAGGATTGTAAGAGAAAAGGAAGGATACGCAAGTACGTGTCTTCATGATGACTAGAAAGGAAGTTGGGAAAAAAGACAATGGCATTAATCAAGGTTCCCTATAGGAATCATGCCTTCAAAAGGTAGCTTTGGAATGAAGAGGATAGGATGCGTACTAAGTAGCCATGATATTTTTCTAGTGAACTCTAAATTTCGAGGATGAAATTTGTTTTATGGGGTATATTGTAATACCCAAAATTTTTCTTTATTAATTTTTGATTGATTGTGTGAAATCATGTGCCAACTAGGGTTGGAAGTTTTATATGTGATTAATATTTTTAATTGCATGTTTAATAAGTATGAAAATATTGTGTTTGTCGAATTAGAGTCCTTGGTCGGTTAGAGGCTCGATTAGTGGGCCTATCTCTATTGTTGTGTGTTATGTAGTGGCAGTATGGGATTGTGTTGTAAAATATGTTGATTGATGGAATGTTTTTACGTATTTTATATCTTGTACCATTGTTATGTCGAATGGCATGTTAATTACAGTTGTATGCATTTTAATGTCATGGGCATGTAGTTAGTGTCCTACATCATTCCTGGCATGAGCCATTCATACATTTAGAAAGTGAATGGTTTAGGTAATGAAATTTTGAAAGGGAATGTATTTTATAAATTGTAACGTGTTCAGGAAAATGTTAAAGTTTTTGGAAAGGAGTGTAAACCTAGCCATGAAAGATGTGAGTGGAAAATGGGGCGTGGGGGACTGGCACACCCGAACCAACCCTCTGGGAGGGAGGTAATGATTCACCTCTGGAAGGTGAAGAGATGAAAGGAAAAGTAAAGGAATGTTAACCGCTTTGCGATTCTACTGTAGAAATGTGATAGGGTTCCAAAGAACAAATGGCCCACTGCAGCTTAATGGCTAGGCGTTACACTCTAGTGAGCTCATGAATGTAATGAAATGAAAGGTTTTTGCAAAGTTCTTGCATTTTGAAAGGAAAGATTTTATAGGAAGGTTATATAAGAAAATGATTTGAAAGTTTTCATTTAGAAAGTGAGATTTTATAATTCATGACATGTAAGGCATATTCATGCATTCATGCATGAGATTTACTTACTGGGCTTTATAGCTTATTCCATTTCTCTCGTTTGCATTTCAGATGATGCGTAGCCGGATGGTGCGAGGATGTCGCTTATGGGCAAACCAAGATATCCTGATGTATATTCTAAATAAATTTTAAGGATTAAGATAGTGGTTGACTATTTCTTATTTGGTTTAGCTGATTTTGTTTAAAATTCTTTTGGTTTCTTCAAATTTCTGTCTGAATAATTGTTGGGTCGTAAGATATTTGTTCGAGCACATTTCTCTTTACGTTGGATGTTTAATTAGGTTGGAGAATATGTTGTGAATGGGCRTTTGAGAATATTGAGAACTTTTTGAATGTATCCAAGGGGTAGTTATTGAGATTACAGAGGAAACTCTRTCGAAATATTTWTAAAATCCTTGATAAGGGTTAAGACTTCTTTTATTTTTTATAGTAGTTAATTATTCAATGAGTAAGGTAATGTAGTATTCTCAACTTAGGACAGTTCTTAATCTAGGGGTGTTGTAGGAGGAATCATGGAGCTGTGGCCGCTTTGTGAGTCTATCAGAAACCGTTGCTGGCAGAGATTCGAAAGCTCGACTTGGAAATAGTTTTGCAAGACATATCAAGCTATTTCGCAAATATGAATCTTGCATCCACTCTCTTTGAGAGGATAAGGAATGTGCAGATGGATGATCCTATGGTGTTGAAATGGCAAACAGAAGTTGCGAATGGGAAACATTCGGACTTTGTAATCACGGTTGATGGAGCCCTTCGGTATGGCGACAGACTTGTGGTTCCGAACAATAAGGGTTTAAAGGAGGAGATTTTGAGAAAAGCTCATAATACGCCCTATTCGATTCAACTAGAAAGTACGAAGATATATTGAGATTTGAGGAAGCATTTCTAGTGGGTTAGTATGAGCCGCGATGTAGCAGATTTTATTCAGGGTTGTCTTACCTGCCAACAGGTTAAGGCTGAACATCAACAACCCTCTGGTCTTCTATAACCTCTTATGGTTCCAACATGGAAATGGGAGCGCATTGGCATGGATTTCGTTGTTGGATTGCCTAGGACGAGGAAGGGATATAATGCTATTTGGGTGATTGTGGATYGTCTTATGAAGACAACACACTTTCTGTCTGTAAGGTCTACTTATAGCATGGAGAAATATGCAGATTTGTATGTGACTGAGATTGTCAGACTTCATAGTGTCCTATTGTCCATTGTGTCCGATCGTGACCCAAGGTTTACTTCTATGTTTTGGAAGAGCATGCATAAAGCTATAGGTACTCAATTGAATTTTAGTACCACTTTTCACCCACAAACAGACGGACAGACCGAGAGGACGAATCAGATCTTGGAGGATATGCTGAGAGCTTGTGTTATTGATTTTCGGGGACCTTGGGATGAATTCCTTCCTTTGATGGAATTTTCCTATAACAATAGCTATCAGGCTACTATTGGTATGGCCCCTTATGAGGCACTTTACGAAAGGACGTGCAGGTCACCAGTTCATTGGGATGAAGTTGGTGAGAAGAAGCTATTGGGTCCTGAGATACTGCAACTTACTGTAGAGGTAGCTAAAAAGATTTGTCAATGGATGAGAACTGCTCAAAATAGATAGAAAAGTTATGCGGATAGGAGAAGGAAGCAGTTGGAGTTTGAAATTAGGGACAAAGTCTTCCTAAAAGTGGTGCCTATTAAGGGGATTATGAGATCTGGGAAAAAGGAGAAGTTAAGCCCTCAATTTGTTGGACCTTTTGAAATCCTCAAAATGGTAGGCGACTTAGCCTATCAGGTTGCCTTGCCAGCAACCCTATCAGGTGTACATAATGTGTTTCATGTTTCCATGCTAAGGAAATATGTTTCAGGTCCATCCCATATTTTTGGTTATGAAGCATTGGATCTTCGTGAGAACCTATCTTACGAAGAGATGCCAATGGAAATATTGGAAAGGATGGAAAAAGTATTGAGGAGGAAGGCAATAGCGCTAGTTAAAGTTCTCTGGAGGAATYATGTGGTTGAGGAGGCTACTTGRGAATGAGAAGAGGAAATGCGTGATAAGTACCCGTACTTGTTCGGTAAGTCCTAAATTTCGAGGACGAAATTCATTTTATGGGGTGGGGTATTGTAATACCCGGGGTTTTATTTTTTATGAATTTTGTATGGGCATATGATTATGTGTGTCAACTAGGGTTGGATAATTTTTTATGTGATTATTATTTTATCGTACGTTTAGTAAGCATGGGATTATCGTGTTAATTAAATGGGGTCCTTGGTTGGTTAGTGTCTCGACTGGTTAGGTTTATTCGTTTCTCATTCGGAAACTAGATTATTACCGAAAGAAAACTCTGTAAAATTAAATTTAATGGACTGGAATAGTTATGGAATGGGGAGGCCCAAAGGGTTGGGTTAGGGCCAAGTTTAAAAAAATAAATAAAAAAGAAAAAAATTAAAAAAGGGAAAAGGGGAGTAGGGTTTCAGCCACACCTAACGCTCTTACCTCTTATTCCATCACTGCTGCCACCGCCCCCACTCTCAAGAAATTCTTGCCCCTGCCAGCTCTCTTCTCACCGTCTTTTTCTCCCTCCCTCCTCACCGTCTTCCCCCTTTCTTCTCTCCGGCAGCCACTGTATTTCTTCCTCTCTCTTCTCCCTCCTGCCCGACGCAACTTTGTCGTCAAAAATCCAGAGTTGTTGTGTAGATCTAGAGCTTCCCTCGTGGTGCACTTACCATTGCCGCGACCGGTGCTGTCAGAGCATCGGTATCTATCTTGATTAACTGAGTCTGGCCAGGAGTAGGGGTCTTCGAAGGCCATCAGGCGCCCAAATGCCCAAGCGACCAGGCACGTGCTCAACTAGGATTGTTGTGCGCGCGCTGCCTGACTGCACGCCCGGGGCGCAACGTCACTTCCGTGACACTTAGAGTTTGTCGATTTAAAGGTGAAAATATTACTATTCGATATTGAAAATTTATGACTTATGTAATTATGTCCTAAAGTGAAATTGTGGGAGAAAATAGATTAGGTTTAATACCCGATCTAAGGAGTTTAAGTTGTGCCTTTAAGAATGTGATGATTTGGTGATGTGGGAATTACGTATGAATTAAAAATTGGCAAAGAGTTCATGGAATAAGCTTTAAGTATTTAAGCATGGACAATTGTATTAAATGAACTTTCTTTTGTAATCATAATTAGGTCATTTTCGAGCACATTGACGTTGAGAATGGTTAAGGGACTCCGCTTTGCAATTTAAATAAGAATTTTAACGTAAAGGACTCAATGTAAGTAAATTCTCACATTCTCATTAACGCATATTTATTGATGTTTTTAAATTTCTCTTAGGTAAATTGAATGTGTATTGAATATGAGTTCTATGTAAGTGAATCTCTATTCCCGCCTATCCTTTTTGTGGTATGAAATGTGTTATGATTGTATTGAATGATTTCACGTAATATATATATTTTGTACTGCTATTGTGTTGAACAGTGTTTATATACAGTTTTATGTAGTTCATGTCACGGGCATATAGTTATAGTATTCTACATTATTCTCGACATRAGCCATTCGTACATTTAGAAAACGAAGGGTTTAGGAAATAAAATTTTCAAGGAAATGAAATTTTATAAATGATTATTATCAGGAAAATGATAAGATTATGGAAAGGAGTGTAAATCTAGCCATGAAAGATGTGAGTGGGAAATAGAGCATAGGGGATTGGTGCACCCGACTCAACGCTCTTGTAGGGTAGGTAAATAAATAACGTTCACCTCTTGGGAGGTGAAAAGATGAAAGGAAAAGTTAAGTGATGTTAACCATGTTGCAGTTCGACCAGGAGGAAATGTGATTGGGTTCCAAAGAATAATGGTCCACTGCAAGCTTAATGGTTAGGCATTACACCATGTGAGCTCACGACTTTAAAGGAATGGAAATGTTTGAAAAGTTCTTATATTTTGAAAGGAAAGTTTTTATGAGAAAGTTTATGAAATGAAAATGTTTAAAAACCTTTTATTGAGAAAGTGAAATTTTATAACTTATGACATATAGGGCATTATTCATGCATTTATGCATGGGATTTGCTTATTGAGCTTAGTAGCTCACCCTAAATTTCCTTATTTTATGATTCAAGWGATGATTAACCAGATGGTGTGTGGAGATCGTTTGGGAGCAGGCTTTGATATCCAAGAGTCATTCTGTTAATTAAATTTTTTATTTATTTATGAACTTGCTGAATGTTTAAATTTTATTCCTTTATTGTCAAAAGCTTCCACTAAAATTTTAAATATATGAGAATTAAGTCAGTAACATTCTCGAATTAGGGTAGTTTCCGATATGGGCTTGTTACATCAATATTCTTCACAAGCTTAACACACACATAGTCGAATCTATCAACTAACATACTCTTTTCAAGAAGAAGAACAGGTATACTAACCTTAATGTTGCATAAAAATGGATGGATATTCTTGAACCTCACCTGGGCAGAATACTAGAGAGTACTATGAGAGGGGAAGCAACAAGCTGACAAACAATCTATAAAGTTTAGCAGCAACTAAAAAGGAAACTGATGGTAGTATTCTTGGCAGCTTGAATGCTTCGGGTATATGGAAGAAAAAGGAGAAGAAACTATGGTGGAAAAGGGAGATAGCCGACGAAGAAGTGGAGTGTTTTGTAGAGAGTTAATAGGGAGAGATTGAAATGGAGTACCAAGCTAAAGTAGGGGGAACTTTTATAGGAGGTAGGTATCTTACTTAGCAAGGAATAGGAGGTTTCTAGGATAAGGGGAATTAGACTTGGGGTTAAGGATGTATTAAGGCTTCTTTAAGAAGCCTCTTAGGGGTGGACAATCCTTGGGTGAAAGTGAATTTGGTGAACAAAGAGAGAAGAAGAGTTAGATATGCGATGGGAGCTTCAAGAAAAGATTAAATTATGTAAGAGATCAATTAATAAAAACTGGTGTCCTTAGGATAGTTATAAAAATAGGAAGATAAAAAACAAACTAATAGGACAAGAATGTGGGTGCAAAAATTAGAGCCCAGGGAGAACAATTGGGTAAGTCCAAAAGAAATGTAAGAATAAAAAGTTCAATTTGGAATAAAACCAAAAGGACATGCAATATAGCTTTAGGAAATGCGAAAACCATGCACCGGTAGAAACAAAAATTGAAATTTAAACAAAATTAAGGTTTTAAACAAGAGAGATTTTCGGCCACGCCCTTTGATAGATTTGATGCACTTTAACCATAGCAAGTATACTGATGTCAAAGAGTGTATACTGTGTGAATTAAGTGTCGATCCCATGAGGATTTTTGATTGAGTACCAAAATTACTCAATTTACCTAATTTAAACCTAATGAAAGATGATTGAATTCAGTTAACAACTGCCAATTAAGAGGAACACTAAGAAGTCTAATTAACGATTAATTACCTAAATTTCAAAGAGGTCTAAAGTTATAAAATGAATTGGTTAGGGCTATGTTCAGATTCATTCYAACAAATGACCAAAACTAATTGTAACACCCCCAGTTTAGAAAATGTTCGAAGCCGAGAATATTACTGACCTTACTCATATTCATATCAACTACTGTAGAAAACAAAAATCTGAATACTTTGCCTAAAATGTTTTATAAAAAATTTCGGCAGAATTTCCTCTGTAATTTCAACAACTACTYCCTRTATACAATAAAAAAGTTCCTAAACATTTTCAATACTCGTAAATATCATGTCTTCCCACCCAACAAACATCCAATATAAATAAGTCACCCATTCCAACAATCTTTTACTAACTTAACTTTCATCAAAATTCAAATTTGTGGAACTTGGAAGAATTTAATGCACGAATAGTTAAATCAATAAAGAAATAACTTGAACAATAGATAAAACATCTCTACTCAACCATTTATCTTATACACTAAAATTTATTTAAAATAACACTTCGAGGTATCAAAGCTCGCCCATAAACAACCTCCATGCACTATCTATCTACACATCACCTGAAATGCATAATAAAAGAAATGGAATAAGCTATAAAGCTCAATAAGCAAATCCCATGCATGAATGTATGTGAAATGCACTATATACCATGAATTAATAATTCACTTCCCCAAATAAAACTTTCTAAATACTTCCATAAAACTTCCATTTCAAAATGTAAGAACTTTTCAAAATCTTTCCATGTCATTAAAGTCATGAGCTCACTTAGTGTAGCGCCTAGCCATTAATCTTGCAGAGGGGCAATGTTCTTTGGGACCCGATTACATTTCCTAYCGRTAGAACTGCATAGCAGTTAACAACACTTTAACTTTTTCTTTCATCTTTTTCACCTCCCAAGAGTTGAACGTTACTTATCTCCCTACCCTACAAGAGGTGTCTCCCCTGCCCCATTTCCCACTCACATCTTTCATGGCTAAGTTTACACTCCTTTCTAAAATCTTAACATTTCCTGATAATAATTCATTTATAAAATTTCATTTCCTCTCAATTTTATTTCCTAAACCATTTGCTTTCTAAATATACGGATGGCTTATGCCAGGAATGATGTAGAATACTATAACTACATGCCCATGACATGAACTATATAAATCCGTATTTAAACACCATTCAACATGTTAACAGTACGAAACGTATTATGTGAAATAAACCAATATGACCACAACCACCTTACTCAATACAATCCAATAAAATCACAACTTATTCCACAACACAGTCCAATRTAACTACAACATAACACACAAATGGGATAGAGTTGATGAGAATGGGGATTTACTTACCTAGAGTCCTTAACATTAAAATTCTATTTAAATAGCAAAGCAGAGTCCCTCGATCGCTTTTAATGTCAATGTGCCCAAAAATGACTTAATTATTATTACAAAAAGAAAATTTATTTAACACGATTATCCAAGCTTAAAACATTTAACTCTTATCCTACGAATGTCATTTGTCAATATTAACCTGTACTTAATTCCCACATCGCCAAACTATCACATTCTTAAAGGTACAACTTATTTCATGGCTTCTTACCMCTCTCAACAATTGATAATGATAATACCAAATACAATACGTTTCTAAGTCAAAACATGTTCTTCATACAAATTAAAATYGTTCTTAGATCAGGTATTGAACCTAATCTATGTTCTCCCACAATTACATTATAGAACATAATTACATAAGTCACTAAATTTCTAAAAATCGAATAACAATGTTTTTACCTTTAAATTCAACAAATTCTAAGCATYGTGGAAGCTACGTTGCGCCTYGGGCGTGAGCTYAAGCAGTGTGCGCATAATAGCCCTGGTCGCCTAGGTAGTGGCCTAGCCGTCTGGGCGCTTGATGGCCTAGGCACTTGCTTGCTATGCCTGATGGGCATTGTTGCTTCTAGCCAAAAATCTACCGATTGGAATATAAGCTGGATGGAATTCGGACAGCACCGATCTAGTAGAGGAGAACTGCATCTCGATGCAGTAGCAGATCTGGTAGGCACAGATCGCTCTCCTCCAATAGACAGGTTTTGATCAGCATCAAGTACGATCTAAAACCGAAAGAGAGATAGCTGGAGAAGAGATCTAGTCAAACGAAGTCGAGATCACCGGCACCTCATGCAAATGGGCGAGCAGCAGTGGTGATTGGCGAGTAGGATGTTCCCTGTTCTGGTCAAAGCCAACTCGTTGGAAGCAATCCCATCGAGCAGTGAGCAGTGATCGAACAATCAGGTTGCGCATGGCTCTAGACAGGGAAGACAGATCTTGGTCGATCCGAGTTTGCTCAAGTCGTGAAATTGTCTTCTCTTCCAGTAGCAAGTCAAATCCATCAAGGGAGATTTGTTCCCATGTAGATCTTGGTGAACTCAAGTATAACGAGCAGCAGCAGACTAGAACGGGAGCTTGAGACAACAATCGAGCAGGCGCAATAACTACTCCGATCCAATCAGCGTTTAAGCAAGGAGCATCTTGGTAGCGAGTAGCAGATTTGCGAGGAATAGCCTTGTGAAGATGATGAACGGTGACTAATGAGCAACGGCAGTCATGCGGCCTGGCTGAGTCACGTGGTAAAGTCCTCCAAGTAGCTGGATCYGATGGCTCGTTGTAGATCTGGGCGGTATAATACAGGTATAGATGTTAATCTTCTCTTCAGCTTTTGATAACTCTGTCTATATTTTTCACTCCATTTGAATGGCACATTCTTTTTGTTCAGCGTGGTCAATTGGCTGGCAATTTTAGAGAAGTCTTGGATAAAGTGTAGATAATATCCCGCTAATCCAAGAAAACTTTGAATTTCTTTAGAAATTTCTGGTCTCTTCCAATTAGATACAACTTCAGCTTTAGATAGATCAATCGAAATACCTTCTAGTGAGATTATGTGTCCTAAAAAGGAAATGTCAATTGGCCAAAATTGACATTTAGTTAATTTAGCATATAACTAGTGCTCTCTCAAGTTCTGCAGCACCAATCTCAAGTGCCCCTCGTGCTCTTTTGGCATTCTTGAGTAAATCAGAACGTCGTCTATGAAAATTACTACAAAGTTATCCAGGAAGAGCTAGAATATCCTATACATCAAATCCATAAAGGTTTCTAGTGCATCAGTAAGTCCATACAACATAACTATGACTTTTTGAAATGTTCGTACCTGATACTGCATGCCATTTTCAAAATATCCTCTTCCCGGATTCTTACTTAGTAATATCCTTGTCTCAAATCCAGTTTACAAAAGTACCCAGCACCTTGTAACTGATCAAGCAATTCATTAACGAGGGGTAGAGGGCACTTTGACAAAAGAAATCCCAATTAAGCAATTGACTATAACATACAAGTATATGCGGTACTCAAGTAATATAGAAGAAGTAAAGTATCTATCCCATAAAGATACTTTGTTTAAAAATGATAGTTTAAATTCCTAATAAAATCAAATGGTTGTTGATGGTTGTCATGAAACTACAATAAAATAATCTAAAATAATCTAATCACAAAGATTAGGAAACAAATCATAGCAATCACATTCACGAGATGATTATGAGCTTAAAAGTGAGTTGGAGCTAAGAATCCCAATGTACTAATGTCCAAGAAGTCAAAACATCAATGCTACAAAAGCAATCCTACAATAACGACACAACAA
This sequence comes from Rhazya stricta, assembly GCA_001752375.1. Classification (NCBI taxonomy): domain Eukaryota; kingdom Viridiplantae; phylum Streptophyta; class Magnoliopsida; order Gentianales; family Apocynaceae; genus Rhazya; species Rhazya stricta. The sequence continues at coordinate 91,612 of MEJB01000014.1, read as the reverse complement.
AGGTGTAGATATAGTGAAAACACAAACTGAGACAGAAAATGACCTCACCCTTTTAGTTTATTGGTCGTTGTTCCTATTTCACTAAGTTGTTCTACTTGTCAGAATTACTTAGCTTAAGGAACACAAATGAATGTTTAAGTCTCATGTGTTTTTATGGGTGGAACTAGATGTCTCTAGTGTTTAATGGCACTTCCTAAGATATTAAACCTTATCCCAAGATATCCAAACTCACATCTACTCAAGCTATCCACCTCTCTTACTATCTTTCGGAGTTCAAGAAGCTCACACAAACTGTAACACCCCCATATCATAACTACCCTAATCCAGGAATGTCACCGACTAAATTCTCATATATTTAAAATTTTAGCGGAAGCTTTTGACAATAAAGGAATAAATTTTAAACTTTCAACAAKTTYATAGATAAATAAAAAATTTAATTAACAGAATGACTTTTGGGTATCAAAGCCTASTTCCAAACGATCTCCATGCACCATCTGTTTAATCATCACCTGAAAYATAAAATAAGGAAATATRGGGTGAGCTACTAAGCTCAGTAAGCAAATCCCATGCATGAATGCATGAATAATGCCCTATATGYCCTAAGTTATAAAATTTCACTTTCTCAATAAAAGCTTTCTAAACATTTCCATTTCATAAACTTCTCATAGAAACCTTCCTTTCAAAATGTAAGAACTTTTCAAACATTTCCATTCCTTTAAA
>MEJB01000014.1:40501-88389 GCA_001752375.1 Rhazya stricta | reverse complement strand
AATCCCGCCAACCGGCCGCTGTAAATATATCTAATCTCGAGTATGACACAAACACCCTTGATGGCCACAAAATAGTGAATGTAAATGAATAACACCGTTGACTAAAGCATTTATAAAGAGCAAACCTTTCTCAAGTCATTCAATAAAACATTAAGTACATTAGTTCATCAAAACTCTAACTTCTAAGAAGTTAGTTAATGCTCTTAGATGTAAGAAAATACATAATATTGAAGCTTAACATCTCAAAAATAATCACTAAAAGAAGGAGAAATAAAGCCTAAGGAGGTCGTGATGAAGTCTAGTGGTGAAGTCCTCCTTGAGTTCTTCTTCTTTTTCTTCTTCTACCAAGCTTCACCTTTTTTTGCTCCCTTTATCTATCCAATTTTAGCCTTTTCTCTCTCTGTGTGTCTTCTCTGTTAGCCGAATGGTTTTGTAATCTTTCTCTTTTCTTTTTGTCATCTGAGGCTTCCTTAGGATGCTTGAAAAAAAATTACTAGCCAGGCCCACCAGTACTTCATGACTTTTTGTCTTTTGTTTCATGCCTTTTCGCGCAACAAAATTCTCCTTAATTTAACACTCTAGGACTTTAATTTTCTCACAAAGTCAACTTCTCTGCCTTTGACTTCTCGATTTTCATGTTGCTCCTACTCAGTMTCCATTGTTGCAGCATCTCATTTCTGTAGCATTGCACAACATCAAGTAATCTTCTATTTCATTTATAGAATTTATATTCCTACAAAATAGGGCATTTTACATTAGTAATACCACATGAATTCTATAATTTCACAATATTTCATAGATAAAGTCACTTGATTAGATTTCAGCAATGTTAAAGGAAAAATAGTACAAAGTAGTACTTCTGTAGCACCCCCAGATTAGGAACTGTCCTAAGCTGAGAGTATTACATCCACTTGCAAATAATCAACCACCATTTAAAACTCAACATTTATTCAAAATGAAAATAGTAGAAGCCTCAAGAATTTAAACCATTCAAAAATATTTAATCATCTTATTACAAAAAATAAGTTTGAAATAAGTTCCCGGGTATCATAGCTCGCTCACAAGCGACCTCCTCGCCCATCTAGTTATATATCATCTGAAATGAAAAATTAGAAAAAGAAATGAGTTAAAAAGCCCAGTAAGTAACCACATGTATGAATGTATGAACATGTCCTACATATCATGAAATTTTAAGATTTCGCTTTTTAAATGAAAAACTTTCCAAACATTYCTTTTTGAAATCTCGRTACAAAATATTTCCTTCAAAATTMRCTTACAGTAAAACATTCCATTTCCTTTCATTTGTGAGCATACGAGAGTGTAACACCTAGCCACTAAGCTTGCAATGGGCCATTCTTATTTGGAACCCAATTTCATTCCTATCGGTAGAAGTGCAAAGTGGTTAACATTAGAAAAAAAAGGTTTTCTTTCATACTTTCACCTCCAAGGAGGTKAACATTCCATTCTTACCTACCCTCCAAGAGGGTAGGGTCAGGGGGCCWRGTTTACACTCCTTTCTTAAAACTTTAGCATTTTCAAAATTTTACATTTTCCTTTAAAATTCCGTTTCCTAAACCATTCACCTTCCAAGTGTGTGAATAGCTCATGCTAAATGTGATATAGATACATGCTCATGACATGAAATGCGTATAACCTTATATAACATAACATTCGACAATTAGTACAAGATATGAAACATAATAACATATCATTTGACATAAAAGTGATATAGGATATGAATGCATTAACATTCCACACAATTACACACATCAACATACAATCTCATACACAACATGTTAGAGCAATTAAAAGAGTTCAATTACATTTATTTATAGCGTTAATGAGATGAGATGATTACTTACCCGGAGTCCTTTATGTTAATGGGTTCTTACTTAAGTTGTGAAATGAACTCCTTCAACCGATCTCAATGTAAGGCCTCGAAATGACCTAGTTGATTACAGAAAGAGGGTCTACTTAGTTTGATTGTCCCAACTTAGGTATTACGTGTTTAATCCAATAATGTCCTTTATTAATTATTAATCCATTCTTAGTTCCCACATTACCAATTATCATGTCTTTTTAAGGTTGTAATTTCAATTCTTTAGCTCGGGTATAATCTAACTATGTTCTCTCATCAATTCACTTCAGGTTATAATTTCATAAGGCATAAATTTCAACATTAATTATTAATATTTTCACCTTTTAAGTCACAAAGTCCAAGAGTCTCGGAAATGGTTTTGGGTTCTTGGGCGTCTGGGCATCGGTGCATCTGGTCGTCGATACGCCTGGGTGTAGGGCGTCGAGCACTGGGAGCTAGGTGCCTGGGTGCTGGGCACTAGCATTGGCACTGGCACCTGCACCTGGGTGCCTGCTATTTCTGGATTCATTTTGCCGACGAGCTCCAGCGACGGATAGATCATCAATGGCGTCTATTCGGACTTAGCGGATCTGGCGGTGCGCAACCGGCAGTGGCAGCCTGTCGAGACACCACGAGACAACGTGCAAAGAGGACTGCAATGGCTCTAGCAGTTTTGGTAGGTGACAACCAAAGATTCGACGTCTCTATTCGAGCAGCGAGAAGAGAAGAAGAAGAAGAAGATTGAAGGAAGATTCGGCGAGTGATACTAGCAACGGCACGGCAGCGATTCGTAGTGGGCAAGAGCAGCGCGATAGGCAGCTGACTCAACGGCCGATTCGGGAGGCTCCTGATCTGGACGACCTCTGGCCGGGTGCAAGGACTCCTGGTCGAATATTCGCGAGCTGCTAAGCGATGCACAAAGATGGCATCGCAGAGCTCTCGCCAAGTAGCTCTGGAACTCCAACGGCGAAGCTGTGTCAGGCAGGAGGAAGAGAGAAGAAGGTGTAAAAAATGAAGGCCGATCTGGACGGTGCGCTTCGTCACGATCTTGGCAATGAGAGGAGGGGAGAGAAGAGGGAGAGAAGAGAAAGGGAAAGGAAAAGGCACGACGAGGGTGTCGATAGGCAGAGAGAGAAGCAATAGCGACGGGTAGGGTGGGTTAAGGTTTGGGCGGCGACGGCAATGGGGGAAGAAGAAGAAGAGGATTCTAGGGTTTCTTCTTTTTCTTTTTTTTCTTTTTTTAACTTGGGCCCTAATTCAAATTTTTCGGGCCTTCTCATTTGTAATTAATCCAATCCTTAAATTAAATTTAATGGGCTTTCTTTCTATTAAAATCTAGTTTTCTGAATGAAAACGAATAAACCCAAAAAGTCAAGCCTCTAACCAAACGAGGACCCTAATCCAACCAACACGATAATTCCGCACTTATTAACGTATAAATAAAACATTAACTACATAGAAAATTTTAACGAACCCTAGTTGGCTCATAGATTCGCATGATCAAATGAAAAATTTATAAAAAGGAATCTCGGGTGTTACATTCATATTAAAAAGGTTGAAATGTACAGATAATTACTAATAAAAAGAAACCCACATCACATTTATTCTTAACAGTCATGTTGTTTAACCCTCTATAATCTATGCACATTTGTAAAATGTTGTCCTTTTTCTTGAGAAACAGTACTAGAGCACCCCAAGGTGAAACACTTGGTCTTATGAAACCTTGCTCCAAAAGTTGTTCCAATTGCACTTTTAGCTCCTTTAATTCAACTGGTGACATTCGATATGATTTTTTGATATAGATTCTGCTCAAGGAATAAAATCTATGCGAAACTCCACATGTCTCTTAGGAGGTAAGGAGGCTAGTTCAGAAGGAAATACATCTTTGTATCCTTTCACTATTGGCACTGCCTCTATATTCCCTATATCTGACAATTGATTTATCAGATAGGCCAAGATCTTTGAAAACCCATCTTCAATAACTTCCTAGCCTTAACCCTTGAAATGATTTGATTTCCAAATTTATCCCTTACTCCCTGTAATTCTACTATACCCTCTAGCAGATTGAACTTAACTGTTCTTGTTCTATAGTCAAGATGTGCATGATATAGAGGTAACCAATCCATGCCTAGTACTACATCATAGTCTCTAAAGAGCAGTGCTATCAAATCTCATAATAATAAAGTTTCCTGGAGGTCTTATTATTTTGGCTCCTGTGCATGATATAAAGTTTCCTGGAGCAATACTTGAGCTTTAACTAGAGGCTTTCAGAGCCTGTTCACTGGTTGGGCTTGAGGTCCTRTTTATTTGGCTCCTGTGTTTAGTTGAGGAGGGTTTGTCCTTTGCAGACATCTTTGTGCAAACTGCTCAAAGCTTTTGTACAAAATACACCAGTTTTCTTCCTATGGCATTTTGTTTCCTGATGTCCCTATCTATTGTAGTATTCACAGGTGAAGTTAGGATGCTGGGTGGTTTGGAAATATTCTTAACCTTCTTAGGATTACCTGGATGCCCTTGCCACTTTTTTTCATTACAGCGTTCTAGAAATGAGCTCCCTTGTCCCAAACTTCACCTTCATGCTTCCAATATCTTATCACTATTTTCAGTGTGGGTTGCGGCTTCCATGACAGTATTATAAATGTTAGGTGGAACTGCTATCAAGTCTCGCTGCAACTTGGGTCATGGGACTTTGATATATTGTCGAGTTTTGTGTTCCTTGGTGTGATTAATCACAGACAATTTTGGATAATTTTTGAAATTTAGTAGCATATTGATTGACCATCATGTTTCCATGTTGTAAGGTCTGGAACCCATTCTCCCTCTTTTCCCTGATCCATAGAGTATGAATTCTTTCTCATACTCCTCACAAACCTATCATTATATATTGGATTGCCTTGCTTTTCCCAGATTTCTCGGGTTGAGGCATACCATTCTCAAGTGGGTCCTCCTAATCTGAACACTACAAATGCGACTTTCCTTTCATCTATATAGTGTAAAGTATGAAATATATCTTCCCTCTATTCTACCCGACATTCCACCTTGTTTTTGTGTTCCATTTATCCAAAGAATTCTAGAGGTTGAAATTTCAAAGATCATTGCAACACCTCATCTTCCTCACTCTCTTCACTGGTCCGGATGACCTTTCTTGAAGGACTCTTTCCATCAAAGCTGTCATCCTATCAAGTGCACACTCTAGTCAGTTCTTCAGTTGGAACGGGTGTAGTCTATCTAGAAGGATTTGGGTCATCACTCTGCTCAGTTATATTTGCTGCTCTCCTGTTAATACATGGTCTTTCTCTACCTCTTGGTTCGGAGGCATTCTATTGGCTACCTACTCGTGTCTTAGGTGCCATTTACTCATACACTAGCTTAAAACTTCTGCAATTATCTCTCATACACTTAAAGAATCATGCAGTCATGCTACGCTATATTATCACATGTGAATAGTTCCAAGAAGTAATTTAACAAGACTTAATTCTAGAAAGGTAGATATTACTACTCAAGCTCTATTCTAATGAAAATCACAGATTCTAGCATGAGGTCCTTAGCTAGCATCAAATACAAAATAATGGGAATTTTCCAAAAATTCCCAAATAACTCCGATCTTACCTTATTAAACAACATAGACAAAATAATTACACACTCCTACTCAAAACGTCAGGTAGGTCKGTATATAATGATATATCAAGCAAAGCATCCTACTCTTAGCCYATCTAGCGCTTACTGGGAGGGCCTACGTGATGGTCCAGCCGAATGATATGGCCATGGAGGCTACTACCTAGCCTCGGGCTATCTCTCAACCTGCCTATCAAGCTAAGGGGGCCATTGAGATGCATCTGTCGAGGGTAGGAAAGCATTAACTAAGGGGGTCGAATTAGACCCCATCTCCTATGGACCTCGATCCTCAAGTTGTCTAAGCCGATCCCTTACTTAAGCGAGCTTTACATGGAGATAATCATTCTCTGCCTCTAGAGTCGATGGTGGTTTCTTGTTAGACTCAGCTATAACTCATTCTAGCTAAGCCACATTTTCCTGGAGTTGCATCCTCTGGGTCTTGGAGATCTTATACTAGGTTTGTAGGTATCCGAGCTAGGCCTCCATTCTTGTATACTTACCTTATGGGCTAACTGTGGACATCCCCTAGACATCCTAAAACCATAAACAAGTAAGTCTAGCAAATATATGAATTATAACCATTAATATTTCTACCTACCCACATTCTTGTACTACATAAGTCCCTAAATAGGATAAGTTTTATAATCTAAGCTTTGATACCACCTATGACACCCCCGTTGACCCCTAGGTATGACTGGGACTAAATGAGTCATCGTCTGTCTCTCCATAGTCAATACTATCTCAAAAAATACAATGACTAAAACAAAATAACTTAAATTATAGTCCAATAATATAGTCTGGTAGGGATTATAGATCCCAAAAAAAATTATAAACTTAAAAAATTACCCTATAATAGCGATAATAAGCTAAAAAAATTAAGCTAAGAAAATGCTGCTCYAGTGCYTCCAGGAAAGACTGATACCCCTAGCTCTCGATCCCAATCCCGAAGACCTAAGAATTTGCAACTGTCACTTAGAAAAACATAAGAAATTGTGAGTTTTAGCTCAGTGAGTTCCGAACGTGTGGAAAGTGAGTTAGAAAAATAAACAGAGATAGGATAAATGTTCAGGGATAGTTTAAAATAAAATTAGAGATAAAACTATATCATTGTCTTTACATTTCAAGCATTCCATAAATAAGATATTTGATAATGCGATCAAAATAGTACTAAAATAATTTCCTCGAAAAGAATATCATAGAACAATGAATAGTTACCGCAAAGTTAAACTTTGCGAGTCTACTAATACCAGCCTTATCCCTTAAAATCTACTCATTCATTTTCTACCTTATCACTCCTTAAATAGTCAATGGTACCAACTATCTGGATGCAGGAGTCGCTTGTCCCTGGATTAAAGCTCCTAATCAGGAGTTCGACCGCCCACAATCAAATTATGGCACTGAATGACACAACCATCCACCCTATGCATTCTCGGTCTACCACCAGCCGCTCCAGGTGTTGGCCAAGATTATGCTAACTCCGATATTGAAGTGCGGCTAGCTCAATAGGTCCTCACACTAGGGACCAATCGAAAGCAGTATTTTGCCCTCCGGGCTAGTTTTTTAGAGTTTTCCAAATTAAGAACTCAATGCCAATTTCAAAAATCAATCGTTTAATCATTAGTGTTCTCAAGCTTTTTTAGTACAATTTTTCTCAGTCAATTCAATTAGTAAAGATCACAAAATATCATTCAAAATTCAAAAATTTCCATCAAAAGTATTTAAACTCAAAATTCTTTTGCAATTTTTGCAATCTAGAAGTCTTCCACAAGTGAATAATATACATTTCCAAAAGACCTRCAAAAGTTTCAGTACGAGTGTAAATCAATTTCACTCAGTAATTTCACAAGAAAAGTATTAAAACTAGACTAAAGAAGAACTCACAAAATAGCATGCTTTCACGAAGAACAATTTTAAGATACTTAAATATTACAATTTGTAGAAAAACGGTTTGTAGGGAACTCACCTGTGGCTGGTCAATCGAAATGAACAATTAATTAGTTGGAGTTACCTAAAACAATTTGTACTGAATTTCTGCGTGACTATAGGTAGCAAGTCATAGAATCACAATTAATGTAAAACTAGAGCTAACTTATCCTAAATGAATCTGACCAAACATTTTCTTGGACATATAATTATCATGAAACCAATTAATAGAATTCATGTCCAGCCTGGATATAGGTTCACTAAAACAWACATAACTTGAGCTAGAATAGAAGCTTCTAGTTGAAATAAATTGGAAATTATCCCAGAAAGCTTATAGCTATATAATTTATCAAGAAAAGATCCATGGTTACTCTGTTCTGAAGTTAAATCAGTGAGATAGGATTAGGGTCACTAAAATGGAAACAGTAGAGAGTGTTTGATTTAATTCTCTCATCTTACTTCGAATTTCTTCAAGAGTTTAATGCCAAAATATCTACGGAAATAAGGTTTTTAATCATGTGAATTTATCTGCTTAAAAAAACCCATATAAGTACTAGATTGAATGGAAAGACATGCTTAAAGAACAGTTGGCTATAACAGACTATGTCTCAAAGATTGGTGTGTAACTTGAGTTTTATAAACTCAAAATGAATGAAACTGGTAGCAAAATCTTCCTAAGATCCATAGATTTCCAAACATATATCTCAAACAGATTACCACGTAACAACCGAGTATATATAAAAATAATATTGTCACTTTTCTGGGTTGGGTAGGAAGATAGCTTGTAGTATTTTGGTTATATCTTAATTGTTAGGAGACTCTAATAGGTGCATCCAATGCTTGGTCATTACTCAAATTTTGAATAAAACACTTAATGCTGCAAGTTTTGGATAGTTTAAGTCTTAATCATTTTTTTTGAGTTTCGATACTTTTATTGACTTCATATAATCTAGAAAACATTTTAGAGATCTTTTCCTTATGACATTAGGACCTCTTGGATATTGAAATAATCTATTTTCATAATCCAAAACTCATATTTGAAATTGATTTGGTTTGCATCCATGGTTAAGCTAAAGGAATGCGATAATGGATTCAATAGGATCTTGCTTAGTATTTACTTGATAAGTTAGCCATATTTTAAGAGCTCCAAGTGAGTATGATTTGAATATTGAACTTTGAGGGTACCATATCACTTAATCTAGGTCCCGAGCTGTAATTGGAAGTTGAGCTCATAAAGTGAGTTCCTCGACAAACCGTCCTTCTCACAAATTACATTTTGTGAGTCCCATTAAAACTATTTTTCGTATAAGAACCTTCGCAAGGCGAATCTTCTAATGACTAAGTTTCTTGACAACTTCCTTGCACGGGTCTCTTTTCATATGTCAAATTAGGCTACAACTCAATTTCTTCATCGTTCAGAATATGATCTGGTGAAGGATAGTAGTTCTTGAGATGTGATACATGGAACATCCAGTTAACTCCATTAGTAATCAGTAAGCCATTGATCCCACTTTTTCTAGTATCTCGAAAGGTCCAATGTATCTCGGACTTAGCTTGCTTCCTGTCGGCTACTTAAATATCTCTCAATGCAGCCTTAGTTTCAGGAAGATTCTATCTCCTACATTGAACTCTAAGTTCGGCTCYGATTATCCRCATAACTTTTGTGTCGACTTTGGGTGACTACAAACCGTTCGTGGACTAATTTCACTTTCTGATGCATATSCTAGGTGTCTAGTAATTGACATTCTTTCTAAGCTTGCCTATTTCCAAATTCATCATGCAATCGACCATTAGCATTTTCTCCCGTAAAGAGCCTCGAAAGGTGTCATTCCTATCAATGACTAATAGTTGTTGTTGTAGGCAAACTTAACGTATGCTAAATTGTCAATCAAATTGTTTCTAGAATCCATAACACATGCTTGAAGCATGTCTTCTAGGAATTAGATAGTTCATTCTTATTGACCATCTATTTGGCGGTGAGCTATTGTACTGAAACTTAGCTTTTTACATATGGGTTCTTGATATTTAGGCCAAACCCTAGAAGTAAATGTTGAATCCCAGTTCAAGACTATGCTTGTTGGAAGCCATRTAAATGGATGGTCTCTTATATGTACAATTCAGCCAACTTTTCCATAGAAGTCGTCAGAGTGATCAACGACAACTAAATTGCATCTTATTATCACGAGTGATGGGTAATCCCATAAAAAAAATCCATTTTCATGCAATCCATTTCCACTTGGGTTTTGGTAATGGTTGGAGTAGTCGTCTTGGTTTCTAATATTCTGCTTTCTCCTACTAGCAAGTTAGACAAGTAGCTAAGTACTGTGTGATCTCTCTTTTCATACCGTTCCACCAAAAATGTCTTTTGAGATCATGATATCATCTTATGGTTTTCTGGATGGATGGAGTACCCACTCTAATAAGCTTCATCCATAATGCTTTTCCACAAGTTACTGTCGCCAAGTATGAATAATCTATTCCTAAAATGCAATACTCCTTTTGGATCAATATTGAACTCAGGTAGCTCCACACTTTATCTTTTCCTCAAGCTTTTTGGTTTTCTCGTCCAGCTCCTAAATTTCCTTGATTCGCTACTTTAAGTTGGAGTTTATCAAGATGTTTGCCACCATAATTATCTTACACCCAATATGACACACCCAGTTTAGGTATTGTCCTAAGCTGAGAACATTGCATCACTCTACTCGCAAATAATCAACTATCCACTTGAAACTCAACAATATCCAAAAGAGTTAAAAATGTGTTTCAACAAATCTTCACTATCCCAACATTTATTCAAAACAGAAATCGCGAAAACTCTAAGAATTTAAACCAATGAGAAATACTTAACAGTAAGCGGAAACTATTCAAGTGGGCAATTATTTTACTACATAAAATTTATTTAAAACATGTTCCAGGGTATCATAGCTTTTCCACAAGTGACCTCCTCGCCCCATCTAGCTACACATCATCTGAAATGTAAAATAAGAGGAAAGGAATGAGCTAGAAAGCCCAGTAAGTAAACCTCATGCATGAATGCATAAACATGCCCTACATGTCATGAAGTTATAAAATTTYACCTTTTAAATKAAAACTTTYCAAAAATTTCCTTTTTGAAATCTCTTTACAAAACATTTCCTTCACAATATATAACTTTTAAAACATTCAATTTCACTTCATTCATGAGCTTATTGAGTGTAACGCCTAGACATTAATCTCTGTAGTGGGCCATTCYTATTTGGAACCCGAATTCATTCCTACCGGTAGAACTGCAAACCGGTTAATATAACATTTCTTTTCCTTCCATACTTTCACCTCCAAGGAGGTGAACATTACATTCTTCCCTACCCTCCAAGATGGTAAGGTCGGGTGCACCTGTTYCCCATGCCCCATTTCCCATTCACATCTTTCGTGGCTAGGTTTACACTCCTTCCCAAAAACTTTAAGATTTTCAAAACTTTAACATTTTCCTTTAAAATTCCATTTCCTAAACCATTCACTTCCTAAATGTGTGAATGGCTCATGCTAGAAGTGATGTAGAACCCTAACTATATGCCYATGATATGAAATGCATACAGCCGTRTWTATAACATATCATTCGAGAAACAGTACAAGATATGAAACACATGAAACATTCCACACAATTAATGCACTTCATWATACAATCCTATACACAACATATTAGACTAACTAAAAGGGTTCAATTACATTCATTCATAAACATTAATGAGATGTGAGAATTTACTTACCCGGCGTCCTTTACATTAATGGTTTCTTAATTAAATCGTGAAGTGAACTCCTTCAACCGTTCTCAACGTAAGGCCTCGAAATGACCTAGTTGTGATTACAGAAAGAAAGTCTACTTAGTTCAATCGTCCCAACTTAGAAATCATGTGTTTAATCCAAAAATGTCCTTTATCAATTTATAAATCCATATTTAGTTCTCATATTATCAAGTATCATATTTTTATGGATACAATTCATCTCCTTAGCTTAGGTATAAATCTAATCTATGTTCTCCCACCAATTCACTTCAAGGCATAATTATGTACAAGTCATAAATTCCAATATCAAGTGTTAACATTTTCACCTTTAAGTTCACGACATCCAAGTGTTGTGGGAGCGGTATTGGATTCCCGGGCATGGGCTCAAGCGGCGTGCGCAATAGCCATGGGCGTCCGGGCATCTGAGCATTTGGGCATCTGGGTGTATGGATGCCTGGCATTGGCACTGGGCAGTGGGCACCTGGCATTGGCACTGGGCACTGCTGGGTGCTGCATCGGCTGCTGCTCCTTAACGTACGACCAGAGCACCTGTTGGAGTTAGGCACTGCTGTGTGCTGCACCGGTTGTTGCTTCTTGTCCATGCAGCAATAGAATTCTGGTCCACAGTGAGTCATGACCTCGGCCGTAACCGGTGGATTCACAGCGGCAATGTTCGACGACACGAGTAGCAAGGACATAGAGCAAAGGTGATGGTCAGCGGCAAGAGATTCTAGCTTCAGTTGAAGAGAAAAATTGTTGAGCAGAGAAGGAGAAGAAGATAACAATGGTAGATCTGGCATATAGTGTCACGCAGATCCAGTCGTGTAGAGAAAGAGAAGAAGATGACGACGGCAGATCTGACRAGTGTCTGAGTTATCCAGATCCGATCGCGCAGAGAAGAAAAGGAAGAAGATGGCATTCCAGAACTGGAGACGCAGATCGTACGCCTCTGGCAAATGGCTTGGTCAGCGATGGCGCAGACTATAGACTGCAAATCCGAGCCAAAGAGCGAGAAAGGGAAGCCGGAGAAGAGACCTGAAGCGGTCTGCCTAGCTCAACGGAACCAGATGGCCTCCTGGCGTGTGTCTCGCTGCGACTCGTGCAAGTGGTCAGCCTCAGCGAACAGAGACAGCAACCACGAGCTGCAGCAGTCTGACTTGAGACGTGGGCGGCTCGTCGATCGCAACCAAGACGATCAGCGATCTGTCGAGCGGAGGGTGGCGACCTCGAACGCAGCAAGCGACCGAGAAAGGATCGCAACCGGCCGAGTCATGGCAAAATCCTCCAACGGCTGAGCGGTTCGTTGTCCATTGAGCGGCGTTGCACACGGCTACCAACAAAAAGCAAAGAATGTGGTAATGGCGATAGGGCTTCCTAGTAGTAGCCGCGGCGGCGGCGGCGAGTTACGGGAGGAAGAAGATGAAGGTTTTCTTTAGGTTTTTCTTTTTCTTTACTTTGCTTTCTTTCTTTTCATTTTTTATATATTTTCTTCCCTTTTTTTAAGATTTTATATTTTGGGCCGTAACCTAAACCCTTTGGGCCTTTCCATCCATACCTAACCCAAAATCCTTAAATTAAATACAACGGGCTTCCTTTCGATAAAAAGTCTAACTTCAGACTAATAAATAAATAGGTCCATGAGTCGAGCCTTTAACTAAACAATAACTCTTATTCGACACAGACAATATTTTCGTACTTATTAAACGTGCGATTTAAAAATATAAACCACATATAAAATTTTCAACCCTAGTTGGCATAAAATTTCACACGATCAAACAAAAATTAATAAAGGAAAAATTTCGGGTATTACACCCAACTTCGCCCTCGAAAGTCATTATCTATTCTAGTTCTTCCACTTATTACATTTGCCGCATTAACAGTTCTACTTTTTTGCTAAGTACATAAGTGACAACATTTTCCTTCCCAGAGTGATAATGTATTGGTCATCTGTATTCTTCCAAGAATTCAATTGAACGCCTCTACCTCATATTCAGATCCTTCTGGGAAAATAAATACTTAGTGCTCTCATGATTCGTAAAAATCTAATACTCCACCCATAAAGGTAGTGACTCAACTCTTCAGGGCAAATTCAATTGCCGCTTGTGATTTGAGCTTCTAGTGTGTGTAAGACACCACATGACCTTCTTGCATCAGCACTGCGCCCAACCTTTCTCTTCAAGCATCTGAGTAATGTGCATACTTATTTCCTACCTCAAGAAGTACAAGTACAGGTACAATTGTTAGTCTTTTCTTTAGTTCTTGGTAACTCTGTTCACATTTCTCACTCAACTTAAAAGGCACATTCTTTTGAGTCAACTTTGCCAAAGAGCTGGCAATCTCAGAGAAGTCCTTGATGAATCATCGGTAATGTTTKGCTAATCTAACTCCGGATCTCTGTGGGAGTCTCAGGTCTCTTCCAGCTAGATACAACACAACTTTGAATTTAGGAGGGTTGACCCCAATTCATTCTTGGGAAGTGATATGCCCTAAAAAGGAAATTTCTTATAGCCAAAACTAGCACTTGTTGAATTTAGTGTACATCTTATGCTCTCTCAATTTTTGCAATACGACCTTAGATGTTCCTCAAGCTCTTCCGGTGTTCTGGAACATATAAAGATATCAAGGATGAAAATCACTATAAAAGCATCTAGGAATGGTTGGAATATCTGGTGCATGAGATTCATAATGGTTGACAGTGCATTAGTCATTCCGAAGGGCATTACTACAAATTCATAATGTCCATACTACATGTTAAAGGAGTCGTCGAAATGACCTCTTCTCTAATCTTGACTTAGTAGTACCCTTACCTTAGATCCAACTTTGAAAAGTATTCGACACCTTGCAGTTGGTCAAACAGTTCATCGATAAAAGGAAGGGGCTACTTATTTTTCACAGTTACACTATTTAGACTATGGTAACCTATACACAATCATAACGTATCTTCCTTCTTCTTTAACTAGAGCTCTCCAAGGAAAGATACTTAGCTTAATGAAGCCTTGCTCCAGAAGTTCTTGCAATTGCTTTTTCAGTTCTTTGAGCTCAATTGGTGACATACAGTACGGGGTGTTAGAAATAGGTTCGGCTCCAAGGATCAAATCTATTCTAAATTTTACATCTTTGTTAAGAAGTAAAGATGTCAATTTTGATGAAATACATCTGTGTATTCCTTCACTACAAGCAGTACCTTGATGTTTCCTATGTTACATAATTGGTTTACCAAGTAAGCTACGTATCATCAACATCCCTTACTCAATAACTTTCTAGCTTTCACTCTAAGATCAGTGGGGTTCCAAACCTAATCTTATCTCTAACTAGTTCCACTACTCCATTTGGCATGGCAAATTTAACAATCCTATTTCTGCAGTCAAGTTGCGTGTGGTGATATGCTAACCAATCCATGCCTAAAATAATATCATAATCGTTAAAGTGTAAAACGATCAAATCTTTGGGCAGTAATGCTCCTTCAACATAAATCTTATAATTCGAGTATAATGTATCAACAAAGGTAGTCTCCCCCATTAGATAATTCAATACAAGGAATCATCAAGCATGTCACAAAAGGAGGTGCAACAAAAAAAATGCAYTGATCCAGGATCTATTAACACTCGAGCCTTATGAGTGAAAAGTAGTAGTGCACTTTCCACTCCATTGGAGTCGGAGCTTGCATCCTTCTTTTGCAGAGCTAATACTTGTGCTTTTACTTGAGGCCTTCCTTGTCGATTTTTTATCGGGCTTGTGGTCTTCTAGGTTGGCCTTTCCTCATTTTCAGTGGGAACTCAGCACTTTGTGGACATTCTCAAGCATAGTGCTCCAAGCTACCACGCAAGATGCATTGGTTGTTCTTTATATGAAATTAAGGTTCTATGTGCCCAGGTCCGTGAATAGGTGTAAGTTAGGTTAGGGAATGATGCAGGTCATCCTTGCCATCATTTTCCACTAGGATGTTTCAGGAAGGATCTCCCTGATCCTAACCCTCTTTTTTGAGCTTCTACCATCTTATCACTATTCTCAGTGCAGGTGATGTCTTCTACTGTGCCACTCTAGGAGGTAAAGAGCTAATGCTCGCTAAAGCTTAGGGGTAATGCTTTGACAAATTGTCTAGTTTTTTTTTTTTCTTTGTCAATCAATCATAGGTAATAGCTAGACAGCTTTCTGAATTTGGGGTCAGGAATTTATCATCTCTTTGTTCCCTAATTCATCTAGGTATGACTTCTTTCTTGAATTCTTCCAGAAATTTCATCTAATTACTTGGCTCTCCTTGTTTTTCCCATATTTCTGTGGTTCTAGCCCACCATTCTCGAGTGGGGCCTCTCAATCTATACATTGCAAACACCACTTTTTGCTTGTCTGTGTACTATAACATGCAGAATATATCTTCTAGTTGCTTGATCCATCTTTCAGCCTTATCTTCTTATTCTTCCCCCAAAAAACTCTTGAGGCTGAAGTTTCAAAAAATGTTGACAAGGCTTCATCCTACTCGTTTGTTTGTACGAGTTGATGCGACATCTCTTGAAGGGCCATTTCCATTAAGGTAATCATCTTATCCAGTGCTTGAACTATAGTTGCCTCTTGTATTGGTGCAGAAGCAACTGGCTAGAARAAGAGGGTTCTCTTTCAGGTTCTTGCACAWCTRGATCTGTATTTTTTATTCCTAAGGGAGGCACATGGCCTACTTGTACCTTGAGATCTAAAAATATCTCTTTGGTTGCCTAATCATGTTTTAGGAACCTTATCATGAATACACTATCTTAGATTCCAAATCTTAGCAAAAWCMATAGCATAGGAATCAYGCTAACAAAAGCATATACTTAACTAACAAACCCTTCTAGTCGTCACTTATCAAAAGAATAACATGCAAAACATCATAGGCAGATATGCCTTTCCTAATCACACAAAATTGGAGAASCTAAAACAATCAAGTACAAAAATAATGTAATGCCYACAATCCTAACCCCAAAGTCTCCCCTAGGGTAGGTCACAAGCTAGGCAGATAAGAACTAAGTAAGCTCTAGGCCGAAAGGSGTCCGAGCYGATGRGGCTAATGTGAAGTTCCAGCTCCCAGATCACTCCATGTTGGCCACTGTCACGGCTGAAGAGGTCGCTTCAATGCAACCAATAAGGCACACCAAATGGGAGAACGGACCTATATGTAGATTCGATCGAGAGATTAGGCCAATTTGGCCAATGCAAGGGCTTGCTCGAGAACTCACGTTGAATGAGTCATGCTGAAGAATCTGGTTGCGGGATCCGAATAAATAGGASCCCGCTCCRTCCCTGCCAGCCTCTCATAAAGTCTCCGTCTATTAGCGAACTCCTTGTTACTATATCAAAGGTGACTGCTCTCCTCCTTAAGCTCTTGTCGCTTCTTGCAGCCTTCAGCGAGAAAGTACTCTTGATAGGAGTTCTCTTTCAGCAACTTCTCTCTCTCACCCTCAATTAACTCGATGTTGAAGCTTGCGAAGACAACTTATGCTTCCAGCTACTGAATCCTAGCTCTAATGCATCATATCCCTGCTTCTTAATGTAAGACCCCGACCTAGGGTGGGTGATGTGATGTAATGGATATGATTTGATTGGTACTACTCATACTATCAAGATGTATCTTCTTTTCGAAAGCTCATCTCATAAGAACTTTAGTGTTAAGCAAGCTTGATCTGCAGTAATTCTGGGATGGGTGACCCACTGGGAAGTTCCCGGTGAGCGYATGAGTGASGACAAAACGTGCTGAAAAGACTCATGGTGGTTTGTGAGGCCAGTCCATCAAATCTAGTAAYGTACCAACCCAGAGTTTTGGGACGRGGCGTTACAAATGGTATCAAAGCAGAGCCATCCGAAACTRTGAGAACTAAGTGCTCTACGGCGCAAAGTGCTAYGTCGAGGAGGACGGGAGACACCTCTTGAGGTCGTAGGAGCTACCTCTAGAATCTCACACGGATGGTACGGTCCTGGATTTGAGGCTCAACGAGGACGTTGAGTATTTAAGTGGGGGAGATAGTAAGACCCCAACCCAGAGTGGGTGATGTGATATAATGGATATGATTTGATTGGTACTCCTTATACTATCAAGATGCATCTTCTTTTCGGAAGCTCATCTCATAAGAACTTCAGTGTTAAGCGAGCTTGATCTGGAGTAATTCTGGGATGGGTGACCCACTGAGAAGTTCTTGGTGAATGCATGAGTGAGGACAAAGCGTGCTGAAAAGACTCATGGTGGTTTGTGAGGCCAGTCCATCAAATCTAATAACGTACCGACCCAGTGTTTCGGGGCAGGGCGTTACACTTTAGCATCCTACAACAGTAACAAGATTAGCATAAACAATCACAATAACATAAATTAGATCATTATGTGTGCAATGTGAGGWTTAAAATAAGAACATGAAATTCAAGTAAATAGTTAGCAGCAATATATTGAATAGTTATAACAAGTGAAAAATGATTCTAATATCATGTTCTGATAAACACATTTTTCAATAAAAATAGTGCTCTTTCGAAAGACCTRCAATAGCATATGGCAAAATCRCTTTAACAAATATTGAATATCAAAAATAGGTATCAATGAGAATAGAACTATTATCKTCGAGTTAAACTCATGCGGGTCAATAGTACCAGCCTTATCACCTTGTAGTACGCGCGCAATTTCAACCTTATCACCTCGTAAAAAATCAATCATGTATACTCTCTAGTTGGGTAATAAAGGAGTTCCCCAGCCCTAGATTAAACCTCCTAACCAAGGGTACAATTGTCTATAATTGAGTCATGGGTGAGTATGGTACAATCGTTCATCCGATACATTCCCAGTCAACCATAGATATAGCACCCCCATATTAGAAATGTTACCAATTTTTACCCTTACATAGATTGCAGAAATTGGTAAAATAAATTTTTTTGGATATTGTAATACAAAGGGTTTCAAAAATTTCGCTCAGAGTTCCCTCTGTAATATCAACATTTTTCCCCTGCATACTAATAGATAAAATCACATACGCAATAAAGCTCCACTCATGCAAGTATACATGGTCCATAAGTAATATAAAGCGAATAAGAGTATCGTCCCACAAGGATTGTTGGTTCAAAAGTGAAGGTTTAAATTCCTAATAAAATTAATATTTGATAGTTGTCACGAAAATAAAGTAAAATAATCTAAATTTATCTAATCACAAGGATTCGGGAACAATCACAGCAATCGTACAAATGAGATGATCAACAGATTAAAAGTGAGTTAGACTCAAGAATCTGTACTAATGTCTAAGAAGTCAAAATGTCACTGCTRCAGACGGCTGCAGCAGTGACTTCCAAGCAAAATGCTACAACAAAGGTTTAGCTACAGTAGAAAACCAAATCGAGACAGAAATGACCTCATCCTTTCAATTTGTTGGTCCTTGTTCCTATTTTACTAAGTTGTTCTACCTCTCAGAGTTACTTATCTTAAGGAATACAAATAAAATTCAAGTTTCATATGATTTTGTGGGTGAAATATGAATGTCTCCAATATTCTATGGTATCCCTAAGATATTAAACCTTATCTCAAGATAACTAAACCCATATCTATTTAAGTTTTCCACCTCTTTTACTACCTTTCGGAGTTCAAGAAGCTCACACAAACACTATTCATAGCCAATCAAACATGGAACGTGAACAATATTTACCTTGGGTAAAGCATTCATAAAAAGCAAACCTTACTCAAATCATTCAAATAGACATTACATGCATAGGTTCATCAAAACTCTAACTTCTAAGAAGTTAGTTCATGCTCTTAGATGAAGTGAAATACAAGATATGAAAGATTAACATATTGAAATGCATCTCAATATAATGACTAACAGAAGAAGGAACAAACATTAAAGAAGTTGATGAAGTCCAATAGTAAAGGCTTCCTTGAAATCTTTTTCTTCTTCTTCTTTTTCCTAGCTTCCCTCTTTTTGCTCTCTTTCTCTTTTCTTTTTTCTCCTTTTCGTTTCTTGCTGTGAAATCCGAATGATCTTACTTGTTTCAGGCTCTCTCTCTTTTGTCTCCTAAAACTTGCTTTGGAAGCTTGGCAAAAAGGTATCATAARCACTTTTTRCTTTTTGACTTTTTGCTTTCYATCTTTTGCTCTTTGGCTTTTTTGCTCCAGAAATGATTATCTCCTTTATCCAATGATTACTTTTCTTTTCTTCCTTGACTTTTCTTTTTTGAATAAAATATTCCTTTTTGCTTTTAATATTCATTGCCGTAGCGTTGCATTTTTAAGCCATTGTTGTCCATTATAGCAAAATTGAATAAATCTTCACTTGTTCATAAAGCAACCTTTTGTTTTTCTTATGGAATCCTTTTCCCTACCAAATAGAGTATTTTATCTTAGCAAATGCACATGAATTCTATAATCTCACACTATTGTGCAATTAAAGTCACTTGGTCGATTCTAAGCAATACTCAARGYAAAAAAGTATGAAGTCACATTTCATCATATTAAAAAGGGTGAAAACATGCATATAGTCAATAGTAAAATCACTAGTTTACCACTCACATCATATACAATCAGAAAACTCCATAGCAAACATTTCCAGTACTCCCCATATGAATAAAAACACTTCAAATCCCTAACAATATTATTTGCCAACTAATACTCATATTCAAATAACCTCCAACCCAAAACATYATTTACCAACTAAATATACATATAWTTTGAAATTCAACCGAAACTTGAAGGAATAAACGAATGAATAAATAAATCAATAAAATAAACAAACAAATATATAAAAGTTGCTCTATTCAACCATCCCCATTATTCAACAAAATTTATTCAAAACAAAACCCCTCGGGTATCAAGCCTGCATGCAAGCGATCTCCATGCACCATCTARCTAATTATCACTTGAAATGTAAAATGAGGGAAATGCAATAAGCTATAAAGCTTAATAAGTAAATCCTATGCATAAATGCATGTATATGCACTATATGTCATGAATTTTCAAGAATTCACTTCCTCGATAAAACTTCCCAACACTTCTAAAAACTTTTCCAAAAACTTCCATTTCAAATCGTGAGCTCACTTGATGTATCGCCTACCCATTAAGCTATGTAGTGGGCAATTTTTATTTGGAAACCGGCCACATTCTACTATTAGAACCGCAAAGCCGTTAACATTACTTAATCTTTTCTTGAACATCAAGAGGTGAATAATACATGAATTCCCACCCTACAAGAGGGTTAGATCAGGTGTGCCGTCCCCTGCGCCCTATTGCCCACTCACACCTTTCATGGTCTAGGCTTTACACTCCTTTTCAACTCTTTAACGTTTGGAAAAATCATTTATTCGTAAAAATCACATTTTTCCCAAACTTCATTTCTTAAAACATTTGCCTTCTTAAATGCATGATTATGTCTGATGCCAGGAAATGATATAAATAATGTAAACAACATGCCCATAATATGGACCACATAAATCCAAACTTAAACTACCCCACTTGTCATCAAGTAGAAAAGTTTACATACTTGAAATAAAACCATAAACGTATCAGATAAAAGCAATCTAATTATAACTACAAAACACATGCAATACAATTAATAGGAATCTAGGAGTTTACTTACCTAAAGTCCTTAATGAAACAACTTTACTTTAAATGCAAAGCGGAGTCTCTTGGCTGCCCACAATGTCATTGTGCCAGAAAATATTCTAAGTTTTATTACAAAAAGAATGTTCATTTAACATGAYTGTTCACCTTTAAAACATTATCATTTATCATACGAGCATCACTCACCTATATTAGCCCGTACTTAAATTTTCACGTTGAAATAATAACATTACCAAAAGTATAAATTAATTTCATGGCTTTCACCTTTCCTTAACAATGACACAAATAACATAATCACAATACATTCCTAAAAACATACTAATTTAAATACCTCATTAAATCATGTATAAACATAATTTATGTTTCCCACAATTATCAATACATAACACAATTATATAAATCATTTGATTAATGAAATTGAAGAAATAATGGTTTCACCTTTAATCTGACAAATCCTAATTGTAGTGTATGGAGCTATGTTGCCCCCCGCGTGTGCGAACGGGCAAAGCTCATGCGCAACCGGCAGTGCACTACACTTGGGCAAGTTCTAGTGGTCTATTTCTGGTCGGCTGGTGATAGCAGGTCCGTCGGAGTGATGAAAAGGACTGACGAGGCAACAAGTTCTGGTAACAAACTCCTGCAAACAACCACCGGACAGCGAGCAACAACTTACTCCAATCCTTCGGCCACTGCCGGTCACTGGTTAGACCGTCGAGCTGCACGATGCCCCTCGCAGATGATCAACAGTTAGTCCACAATAGAGAATAGATCCGAGCAGCAAGTCAAACCCAGCAAACGATGGCAATAAGGTTGCCCTACTCACAATCTAGTCGAACGGATGGGTGAGGAACAGCGATGATCGGTGAGCAAGAAGCAGTGACGTGTGCAAATCTAGTGCAGATGCAATGATCTCAAACACTATGCGACAAACCGATCTCTAATCGCGAAGATGTGCAGAGCAGATCCGCGAAGATGGCGGACTAGTAGGGTCAAAACAAGGCGAGAATGGACTTATCTGTAGATCCGGACAGTGGTGCGACGACGAGGATAGCCAGCAGGGTGTCGGGCGGGGAAGAAAAAATGGTGGTGGTTGCGGGTGTAGTCCAATGGAGACGTAGGGTGGCATGGGGTTCTCAGATCTAATTTCGGTTTTTTCCTTTTCCTTTCTTTTCTTTTCTTTTCTTTCTTTTCTTTCTTCTTTTAAAAATTTTTTACTTTGTTGACTTGGGCCTAACAACACTTTTTTGGACCTCCTTTATCCCTTAACCATCCAAGCCTAAATACAATTTAAGTCTATAGGTTTTCCTTTGGGCCAAAACCTAACATTAAAATAGGCTTTAGGTTTTGAATAAGAAAAAAATGGGCTCTAATGGGTCGAGTCTAAATTAATTAATTAAAAKCTCTAAATCAATTAGCACAATAAATTCCATATATAAATAAATGCATTCACATATTAATGTACAAATAAATAATAATAACATAAATAAATTATTTAAATCCTAATTGGCACATCGAACATTATGGCCTCCAAGTCCTTCCACTACAAAATAACTAAAACATTAAAAATTCATAATAATGAATAAATCAGTGAATTGGACTATAAATTTTATGATCATAAAAAATTCGTTAAATGAAAAATAAATCCTTGGGTATTACAATAGACAATATCACAAATTTTGGCCAACTATGGCTAACCTCTGATACTATCATTCAGATGGCTCAAGAGGTCCTCGCACTAGAGACCAGGTAAGCATAGTACTTTACCTATAGGGCTAGTTATTCAAGGCTGTCAATGGAGAACTCCATTCCAAACACAGTTCCAATAAAAGTAAATTCTTATACTCAATTTATTTCTATGAATAAAACTTCAATGGATAACAATGAAATTTTTCAGCTTATAAAACCATAAAATTGCTGTTTCAAATCATGTCAAATGTGAATATCAAAATCTATTTCATGAGTAGCAATAAAATTCATTTGCAAAAGTCATAAAGTGTTGTTCATATCAAATCAAGCGTGCTTGTTTTTCATGCTCTTTTCATAAGACAAATCGATGCAATATGCAAGTAAAACAGATTTGTCTGAAATTACGATATCATCCTTCAAATACTTGATCAAATAACAATTTATAGAAAGCATTGGAAAACAACTTTGAAAATAACTCACAGATGCATTAATGGAACCACCGCGGTATCAAGGAAGCTACATGGAAAATCGAGGAATCTATGAGACAAAAGCATCCTGATTTATTCCCAGGTATGGAAAATTTTTGAGGACGAAATTTCTCTCAGTGGGGGAGGATGTAATAACCCCCATTTTTACTAGGTCACGGCTATAGGAATATGAGGTTTTCAGATTATAGATATTGGGTTGGATAATTCGAATAGCTAAATTAGATATTTATTGGTTTTAATAGGGAATTAGATTAGACTAGATAATAATGAATCCAAGCATTTCCTTGGCTAAATAAAAAATCATATTTGAAAATTTATTCAATTTTTGGAAAAGAAAATTTTCTCAATTTTCCATCTAAGCTTGACCAAAATTTCTAATGATGTTCATGGTGGAATTCTACCACCTTCCTAAAGTGTGCATGCTCTTGCATGCATTCTTGTTTTATCTCATTTGAATTAGATTCTATTACTCAACATAAAAAAAATGGTCATGCAAATTTTGTCCTAAAGCTTTTAGTTTGAGTCTCTTTCTCTCTCTCCATGGCTGATTCTCTTCCTTTCCTATGTTGCATGTAATTTTGTTCTTTTCGACATACTAGAAGCCAAACTTGCATGCATGAAATCTTAACAGACCATCATGTTATTAGATAATCTTTTAGTTTCCTCCTATTTTCTTCCCTTAGCCAAGTCTTCCTCTTATTTTCTTTAGTTTTAATTCATTTAAGAAGCTTCTTGATGAAGCCTTTATTTATCCTTATTATATGAGCCTCTCAGTTCCTTTTTCTTGAATAGAAATAAATTTCTTTCCAAGAATTCAGTATCTCATAGAGATATATCCCCCCAACTGGCAAACACTCTTATTTTGCATTAACAACTTCATAACTCTCTTAACTCTCTTCATTCTCTCTTCAAATTCCTCTCCCTCTCTCATATGACACCACCTCTTACTACCTCACACCACCAGCAGCCACCCTTCCTCCTTCCTCCTCCAGCAACTGTAGTTCTCTATTAAGGTAATGTTTATACATCTTTTAGACTCCATTTTCCTTCTCTATTCTTGCTATCTTGACTAAATCACCATTTTCTTCCTTTGACCTTTGTTCAACCGTGGACTGCTTGCAAGAACACCCTCAAGACTTCATATTTTCTCTCCTCTTTCAAGGTTAGCATTTTTAATCTTTAGTAGAGTAGCATGTATAAGAAATTTACAGCAATACATTAGTAATATGAAGAGTATGAACATGATTACTTGAGGTTTATGCTTGTCGATTAGAAGAGTATTGGTGGTCTTGAATTATTTGGTTTTCGRGCTTTTAAGCATGATTATAAAAGTGGCTTCTATGGCTTTTAGCATGTCTACTAATTTCAAATATTGTAAGACTTAAAATTGTTGTGTTTAGCATGATGATGATTAGTAAAGATTAAGAAAGAATTGAAAACTACATGTTGCTGGAATTTTGGTGGCAATTTGTTATTGCCCTCTTTTTGGTTAGAAAATTGCTTATAAATGAATTATAGAAATGAGGTTTTGATTCCACCAAATGCTAGTATTGGTTCTTAGCATTAAAACAAGTTATAGATCAAGGCTATAGCAGTCATAAATCGTAACATATGGACTTTGCTTGTATTGGTTCCATGCACTGAATCCATTCGTAACTCAAATTTTGAATAAAACACTCAATAATGCTAGTTTTGGACAGTTTAAACCTTAGTCATTTTTGTTGAGTTTTTATACTTTGAATGACTTCATATAATCTAGAAAATCTCTTAGTGATCTTTTCCTCATGACATTAGGACCTCTTGGATACTAAAATGAACTTGATTCATAATCCAAAACTCAGATTTGAAATTGATTTGGGTTGCATTTATGGTTAAGCAAAAAGAATGCGATAATGGATTCAAGATGATCTTGTTTAGTTTTTTCTTGATAGATTAGCTGTATTTCAAGAGCCCTAGTGAGTATGATCTGAATATTGAATTTTGAGGGAACTTATCACTTAATCTAGGTCCTGAGCTGTAATTGAAAGTCAAGCTCACAAGGTGACTTCCCTACAAAACGTCATTTTTACAAATTGCATTTTGTGAGTCCCCTTAATACTATTTTTCTTATAAATCCAATCATAAGTAATTCAAAGCTATTTTTGAATGCTTTCTATGAATTATTATTTTATCAAGTATTTAAAGAACGATGCTGTGATTTCAGATAAAGTTTTTTTTATAATACCCGAGATTTAGTTTCTATTTTTCCTTTCGAACTCCATATATATAAAAATAGACAATTTATGTTCTAATCCACTAATTAAATTATATTCATAATTGTTAGTAAATTGATTAATTTACGGTGAAAAGAYTTGGAGGCCGTAACATTCGATGTGCCAATCAGAAATAAATAACTATTTCCTTGATTTTTTATTTATTGTGCATTAATATGTGAGTATGTTTATTTAAAGGTGAAATTTTATTAGTTGGGCTTAGTTGGTTAAGTAATAGAAATGGCCCACGCAGAAATTTTAGTTAGGGTTAAGTTAGCTTTCAAAAAATATATATATACGACCTGAAGAAGATGATTGTTCATCTTCTTCCTTAAACATAAAACCTAACACCCTCACCACCGCCGCCTCCTCCCTCTACCCTCACTGATGCCCGCCTTCCCTCCCTCTCTCTCTCTCTCTCTCTCTCTCCTCTTCTCTACCGATGCTAAACGCTACTCCATCTCCTCCGTTCTCATCAAGCAACCAAGTGACCAGGCGCCCGGGACCCTGATACCTAGCGACCAGGCGCCCCGACGCTCAAGCGATCAGGTGCCTCGATGCCCAGTGACCAGGAGCCCAGATGCCCAGTGACCAGACGGCCAGGCAACCTGAAGACCAGGTGACGAGGCACCATGTGCCGTCAGCTCAAGCCAGTAGCGCGTGAGCAGCATGTGCGCGACCAGGATCGCCGTTCGCATGCCCAGAGCATATTTCCTTCTTGAGCATGATTGACGCCATTACATTTTAGTCTCGATACCACATCGAACGTTCGGGATTCGAGGTGAATCCTTAGTTTCTTTATTTAAATTAACCGAATGGCCTAAGTTTTATATTATGTAATAATAATGAAGAAAAAAATATGGAATACATTTAATTGAAATTTAAGTTAGTACGATTAAGTAAAATGAGGATATAATTCTAAAAATATGTTGGAATATAATTTAGGGTGAAATTTAGGTTTGTGTGATAAAATAATGTATATTGTCATTAAGATTATTATTATTTTAAGAATGATTAGTAGTCATGAAATTAAATTGTACTATTAGTAGTGGGATTTGTATTAACATGAAAATTAAACTCAGAAATTATTGGTTAAAATCACCATAGGAAAAACAATGAAAACACCTATTTTAAATGAATATGTTTGGTTAAACAAGTCTGAGATGAATATTCTTTGTATAATAATATTAGGATACTGTGGCACATTAACGTTGTGGGCAACCAAGGCACCCCGCTAGCGAAAGTAAACAAATTTACTAAGGATTACAAGTAAGTAAATTTTCACATTCTCATTAAAGTATATTTGTTGTTATAATTAAATTGCTCTTAGGTGAATTGAATGTGTATTGAATCTGAGTTCTATATAAGTAAATTCTCACATTCTCATTAACGTATATGTGTTGTTATAATTAAATTACTCTTAGGTGAATTGAATGTGTATTGAATCTAAGTTCTATGTAAGTAAATTCTCACATTCTTATTAACGTATATGTGTTGTTGTGTGAATTGAATGTGTATTGAATCTGAGTTCTATGTAAGTAAATTCTCACATTCTCATTAACGTATATGTGTTGTTATTATAATCAAATTTCTCTTAGGTGAATTGAATGCGTATTGAATCTGAGTTTTATATAAGTAAATTCCGACATTCTCATTTAGTTATGATACAAGTGTGTTGTTATCATGATTGAATCTTCTTATGTGAATTGATAATTGCTCTTATGTGTTATAATGTGATATTATTTCCAGTATATGAATGTTATTAATCATTGACATGTTAGAAATTTTAAGTTAAGGGTTCATGTGATCCATGAGCATGTAGATTGTACTAGTTGCATATTCTCTTATATGGACATAATCATACATCCAAGAAAGGAAATGTTTTCAAAGAATGAAATTTGGAGAAGTAAATGTTTTGAGGAATGAGTTTTTAAAGATATTATCAGATGGTCCAGGAGAGGAAGCTTGTGGCATGGCTCGATACCCATATACTTTTCAAATATTCATAAATGATTTTCTTGTGAAGTCTACAGAATCGTTTTTAAAACTCTAAGCTCTGATACCCAGACTGTAACACCCCCAGATTAGGAACTGTCCTAAGCTGAGAATATTACATTACCCTACTCATAAAAAAATCAAATACTGTAATAAATAAAAGAAGCCTTAATCTTTGTCGAAAAGTTTATAAAAATTCAACAGAGTTTTCCCTGTAACCTGAATAACTACCCATTAAAACTCAACAATATCCAAAACAATAAATAATGTGTTTTAACAAATCTTTACTAACCCAACATTTATTCAAACTGAAATCACGGAAACCCCAAAGAATTAAAAACATAAGTAGCTAAACCAAACAAGAATTAACTTAATGATAAGCAAAAAACCATTCAAGTGAACAACTATCTTAACCATTCAGGATATCATGGTTTGCCCATAAGCGACCTCCTCCTCGCACCATCTAGCTACACATCATCTGAAATGTAAAGCGAGAGAAACGGAATGAGCTACAAAGCCCAGTAAGTAAATCTCATCCATGAATGCATAAGCATGTCCTACATGTCATGAAATTATAAAATTTCGCCTTTTAAATGAAAACTTTCTAAACATTTCCTTTTCGTAATCTTTTTACAAACCCTTTCCTTTCAAAATGTATAACTTGTAAAAAATTTCATTTCATTTCATTCGTGAGCTCATTGAGTGTAACGCTCAGCCACTAAGCTCTGTAGTGGACCATTCTTATTTGGAACCCGATTACATTCCTACCGGTAGAGCCACAAAGCGGTTAATATCACATTTCTTTTCCTTCCATCTTTTCACCTCCAAAGAGTGAACATTACATTCTTCTCTACGCCCCAAGAGGGTAGGGTTGGGTGCGCCAGTTCCTCACGCCCTATTTCCCACTCATATCTTTCATGGCTAGGTTTACACTCCTTTTCGAAAACTTTAACATTTTCCTTTAAAATTTTCATTTTCTAAACCATTCACTTGTAAATGTATGAATGGCTCATGCCAGGAATGATGTAGAACACTAACTACATGCCTATGACATGAAATGCATACCACTGTATATAACATATCATTCAACATAAAAACAGCACAGGACATGAAATACATGAAACATTCCACACAATTAACACACCCCATAATACAATCCCATACCATCACCACATAACACACAACAAAAGAGATAGGCACTATGGGGGTTTAGGTGCATAAAATCCATATACAACACATTAAACTATCTACAAGAATTCACTTACAGCCATTCATAGTGAGAATTTACTTACCCGACGTCCTTTACGTTAAAGGTTTCTTATTTGAATAGCGAAGTGAAATCCCTCGATTGTTCTCAACATTAAGGCACTCGAAACGACCTAATTTTGATTACAAAGGAAAGTCCATTTAGTACGACTGTCCCAACTTAGATATTCAGTGTTTATTCTAACAATGTCATTTGCCAATTACTAATCCATACTTAGTTCTCATATTACCAATTATCACGTTCTTAAGGGTACAATTCGAACTCCTTAGCTCGTTTATTAAACCTAATATATGTTCTCCCACCAATTCACTTTAGGACATAATTGTATACAAGTCATAAATTCCAATGTCAATTAATAACGTTTTCACCTTTAAGTTCACAAGGTCCAAGTGTCGTGGGAGTGGTATTGGATTCTCGGGTGTGAGAGCGCGCAACAGCCCTAGTCGCCTGGGCATTTGGGCATCCGGGCACCTAGGCTTCGGGGTGCCTGGGTGCCTAGTTGCTGAGTACCCGAGCACTTGCTGGGCGTCTGGCGCGCCWGTTGTTGAGCGCCTTAGCAGGTCCCTGCTCCTGGCCATTCCATTTCCAAATCGGCAAAGAGTCTCCGGTGGCAAACTTTAGCGAGAGGGAACTGGATTGCAAGAGGCAACGTGCGCATATCCGGTCGAGTAGAGAGGAGGAAGATGGCAGATCTGGCTGAGTGATCAACGGCAGGAGGCAGAACAGAATGGCTGGCCGCACGGCACAGCATCCGAGTGACGGCAAGATGCGTATAGATCTGGTCAAGGGAGAAATCGATCTGGACGAGTTTCGCACGCCGAGCGACCGAGCACTGTCTTCTCTCTGTTCTGGTGGTTTAGCCACTGTCCAAGTAGCTAGAGTGCAACAATCGAGCAACATAGTAAAATGATGAGCAGAGTGTGCAGCAAGGACTCTCGAGCAATCGCGGTTTTGACATACAGATCCAATCTTTGTGCGGCTATGGCACTTTCGATCGTGCTCGAGCARACAGTGGCACCCGCACAAACCAGACGAGTAATGTCACGGATCGCGAGAGAGCCCATCACTGGCGATCAACGAGTAGCGTCAGTCTCCGCCTGGGCAGCAGGGATCGCGACGATAACCCATACTTCGCAGAGGCGATCGTTCGGCCTAGCTGCGTCGCGAGCAGAGTCCTCCGAGCAGCTGGGTCTGATGGGTCGTTGTAGATCTAGGCAGCGTAGCATATGACATTGATCGATAGCRTCGGCAGAGGAAGAAAGAGACGACGTGTGTGCAGCAGGGAGGAATTTCGGGAATAGGGCGTGGCGGGTAGGGTTTGGGGAGGAAAAAGATGGTTTAGGGTTTTCCCCCCTTKTTTTCTTTTTTTTCTTTTTTTTTCTTTAATCACTTGAGCCGTAAACCAAACCCTTCAGGCCTTCCCATTTATAACTAATCTAATCCTTAAATTAAATTCAACGGGCTTTCTTTCAATAAAAGTCTAACTTTCAACTAAGAAACGAATAGACCCAAAAGTCGCGCCTCTAACCAACCAAGGACTCTAATCCAGCAAACACAATATTTTCGCATTTATTAATGTACAATTAAAACATTAACCACACAGAAAATTATCCAACCTTAGTTGGCACACAAATTCACACGACCTAACAAAAATTCATAAAATTAAAATAACGGGTATTACACTATGCTTAGAAGATTTCTTGCTTCTTCATTTAGCCGCCGCTCTCTTCCTCTTTCTTTCTCTCGACTTGCAGGTGCCTCTAACCTATGCTCAATAAAGGTACACCTATAGATGGTCGTCGAATTAAGAAAGGAAATCATGTGAAAAGATTTTTGGTTCTTTGGTATGATACAACACAATTTTTTAACTCATCTAAAACTTATTCTGCTGAATAGAAGGTTGTGTTCTTTTCTATTTTTAGGTGAAGGATTCTTTGACAATAAAGATTTCTTAGATACTGAATCATAAAACTTAAGTGTCGATTGAAATCAAGGGTGTGAATTTCTCTGGGAAAGGTTGTGAGAAAACGAATGTTACTACTGCTTGGATTTATTTGTATTTCATTAGAGTGTGTACTCTGTAGATTTATTTTGCAAATTTTATCATTAGTGGGAGAAAGGATGAGAACAAATAGAAAAGAAATGTGGAATTTTCATTCATTACTAGGCAACAGTTAATCAAGTTGTGATCCTGAATTCGAGCACTATCTTATGTGCCTGAAAATTTGGGAGCTTGTTCATCACATCCGAAACCTCAACTGGGATGCTTGATTGCAATATTTGAAGCGCATTTATTGTATCAACTTTGCCATCTTTAAGGGCTTGTTTCAAATGTTGATTTATCGCATATTACCTTCAATCTACAACAACTATCAATATGTTTGTAGAAAAACTACGATGGTGTCCTCTGTACTTGAGATACTTTATGAAAGATTTGTCAAACCTTCACCTAAATGCCTCCATTTCTCAGATATTATAAGCTCTCTCTTGATGATCAGATTGTGCCTTGGGCATATGTTTGTTTTACCCTATTGGATCAACTACTAAATCATCAGCAAATAGTTGTAGTACAAGAGTAACTTAGCTACAGTAATGTACATATACAGTCTATAGCTATACATAGACACTTTATCTGCACACAATGGTTAGCTGAATATGCATATGATCATTACATACATGCATGTATATTTTGGTCACCAGCTTTATATCTTTTACTTAAAACTAGGTACATTGAGAATGTTTTAACCCAGTGAGTTTATATGGAATAAATATTACAAGCCGAAACATCCAAGTAAGGGTGTCAATGCACATCGATTTTTTTTTCCCAACCATTGACTTGAGATAAATTTCGAAACTGTTCCTGCTTAACACTATGATGCTCGAAGAAAAGATCTTGTGAACTGAAGCTAGGATAGGTTACGACAAAGGTTTTCAATTTCAAGGTGTTTTAATTCATATTGACATATTAGGATAGTGATTTCACTATTAAACCCACTTTTAGAAAGAAAAAGTAAGAAGGAAAAGAAGTGGCAACAGCTGGATAGAGAATCATAATTAAGGAACAAAAAGATAATATACAAAGGCGCTAAGAGTAAGAGATAGAGGAATTCAATACCATGTTACTACCAGATATCAATTCCAATTCTTTTTACAAGCATAGAGCAAGATACAAATATTTAAGAAAATAATATATATTTTTAGAGGACCTTGAGTTTCATTAAGATTTGGTTATTGTAGATATTTTACATTACAAATACTCTAATGGTTCTTTCTTGAGGAACACGAAATTATGGAAGTATTAAGAAGTTTTTTCAATCATTGTTAGGCATTTTCTGTTTCTTTTTCTATATATTGAATCTTATCTTTAGAAATCTCTTATAGTCTTATCTTTTCTCTCATGAAAGTCTTTTCTATGGGGTGGGATCTGGTGAGCACTCCTTGCTTCAGACTTCTTGGATTCGATAGTGGGACTCCCATACACCTGCTAGTCAGTCTAGACCTCTTGTTTATATTGAATCTATTCCATCTTTTAAACATCCAAACATGAGGGGTTTTCTTCATCGTACTCTAGAAAGGTATTTTCAAGTCTATTTTTGTTTTTTAACATGAATACTCTTCAAACTCTTTTGAAGAAATATTTTACATGTTATTTTTAAATGCTCTTACATTTTATAGGTTTTTACATTGACGTGATTTATCACATGGATTATTTTGTTCAGACCATATATTTACTCGATTGAGATGAAATCTAAATTTGAATTTATGAAATGATTATTTTTATATTTGGCATTGATTTAATCATGGCTTTCAAGGTTTCATTAATTTTATCATGCATTGAGCATTGTTACTGATACATTCTTGAACTGTGTATTGAGATGATTACTCAGTCATTGACTCATATACTAGTCCTGCATAGCGAAGTCCTGCACTTGGCTGGGCCCCCGTTTTAGGCCCTCTTATTCTCCCTATAACAGTGCTTCAAGAGTTGTTTTAGGTCTAATTTATTGCGACTAAACTACTCTTGCAAGTATATGCAGCCCAGAAGTTCTAAGAGTCAACGAAATGTTGATCCCACGAGGATAATTAAACGAAAGGAAAAATTGTGTAAACTTCATATAAAACTGATAAAAATGTTGTAGCAATAGAAGGGACAGTTAACTGTGATGACTGAAAAGTAAATGACTAAATCTAACTAAATAAATATAAAATAACATAAATAAATCTAACTGAAGGTAAAAAAGAAAGGTGTAAAAAGTTGGTGGCAAAGGTTAAAAGGTAGTATCAATCTAAATGTTGTAGCATTGATGTTTTGCTCCATGTAAAGCCTTATATGAAACCAATTGCTGTGCAAATGTAGGAGATGCAGAAATATTAGACCACATTTCTATAGTCATCTATCTAACCATTCCATAATGCTGTAAGTTCGTTCACTGATGAAAAAAGTATCCTTATCTCAGCCAAGTACTAGATAGCTTTAGCAACAAGTTATTGAAGTTTTAAAGCTTGTTATTCCTTAACCCTTAGCAACTATTTTTCAGATTTCACTTTGTAATACTYGGATTTTACTTGTATGAATTTTGTTTGATCTTGTGAATTTGTGTGCCAATTAGGGTTGGAAATTTGCTATGTGGTTCACATTTTAATGTACGTTTAATAAGTATGAGATTACTCTGTTAATCAAATGAGGGTCCTTGATTGGTTAGAGGCTCGACTTGTTGGGCCTATTCATTTCTCAGGCAAAAACTAGATTTTTAACCAAAGGAAAAGCCCGTAGAATTTAATTTAATGGACTGGATTGGTTATGGAATAAGAAGGCCCGAACGTTTTGGGTTAGGGCCCAAGTTTTAAAAAAAAAAACAAAAGAGAAAGGAGAGAAAAAAAAAAAAAAGAAAGAAGAAAAGGAGGGGAAAAAAAACGAAAAAACCCTAAACCTTCTTCTTTCTTCCCAAACCCTACCCGCCACCACTCCCATTCCCGAAAGTTCCTATCGCCACACTCACCACCTCCTTTCTCACTCTATCTGCCCAACGCTGCTCGTCGTGGCCTCTCTTCTCCTCTCTCTTTCTTCTCCCTCTCTCTTCCTCCTCTCCCTCTACTTGCCAAGATAGTTGCCGGAAGCTTGCAACTTCGCCGTCCAGATCCGATSGGGATCTCTTGCCCATGCTGGTGCTAGGGGACATCCTCACTCACAGTAAGCATTCAATTGACTCATCCGTCTCCAATGCTTGGAGCCGTGACCAGATTTCAGAGCCACTCAGGACACGAATGGATGCGACTCGATCGGAGTTCTCATTGTTATCTCCCAGATTTGTCGTCTCTGCTCGTTCGCGTGTAGCAACAACTCGTCTAGGTTTGAACTTCTCGTCGACTCTCTCTGTGTGCAGCAGTTGCTGGATCACTGCTTCTTGCATGCCGATCACCTATCTCACGGTTGTCGTTGCTAGCTGGTGCTCGGATTGATCAGGTCTGAAGTCAATGCTAGCGTGAAGCTCCTAGATCCACGCGTCTAGCCCGAGCTCGATTGGAACTGTGAATCGCTGTGCACCTCTGCTAGCACCACTTGTCGGCCTTCAAACCCGATTACTGGCTGTTCGAAGAACCCAGATCCGTTTGATGGGTACGAGAGTCATAGATCTGCCATCTTCTTCTTCTCTGCTCGACTGGATCTATAATACCTGAAATTTCCTTTTATGGAYTTTTTTTTGATCGTGTAAATTTGTGTGCCAACTAGAGTTGGATAATTTCTATGTGGCTGTTGTTTAATCGTACATTTAATAAGTTTGTGATTATTGTGTTAATCGAATGAGGGCCCTTGGTTGGTTAAAGGCTCGACTTGTGAGCCTATTCGTTCTCAGTCGGAAGTTAGACCGCTATTGAAAGAAAGCCCATTGAATTTAATTTAAGGATTGGATTAATTATGGAATGAGAAGGCCCGAAAGATTTAGGTTACAGCCTAAGTTAAAAAAAAATCTATTTAATTAAACCTACTATTCATCTCCTTCCCCGTAACCCTAATCCCACCCTAAGCCGCTCGTCGTGGCCTTCTCTTGCTTTTTCTCCTCTCTCCCTCTTCTTTCTTTTTCTCCCACTGCCGGCACTTGAAGTGGCCGCTGCTTGTTAGTAGTTGCGATTGGCAGGCCCCTTGCCACAACGGAGTTCCCCGCTTGATCCGAACTAGTCTTCATTAGTCGATTCGTACTAACCACCAGATCTGTCGTTTGGAGACTGCTGCATGATGCCGCCACCCACCCCGCATTGCTGTTGCTCGACCAGAACAAGATGGGATGCTTGGTTTCACCGGGAGCTAACCAGATCTGCGTGTCCTATTGCCGGTTTTCACTGCAGATGGCGACATCGATCCGGTCACGCCCTCCGAAACGCCGAGCTACTGATCAAACTAGAAGCGAAGGTTCTGAAAAGCGATTGCTATGTCATCTTCCTCGCTTGCTATCGCCGTTGTTGCTGTTACGGGTTGCTGCTGCCTGTTGTGCGCACTACTTGTTGCTAAGAGCAGGAACCTGGGAAGGCAACGGCCGTCTTTCTCGCTTGTGCTCAGCGGGTTGTGGCTGAGCGGTTGCTACCGGTGGTCTACTAACTTAGCTAGTTAGTGGAGTTTCGACCAAGATCAAGAGGCAGCAACAGGTACTAGGCACTCAGGGCCAGTGCCAGTGCTAGAGAGTGCCCAGGCAGCCAGTGCCAGTGCTAGAGAGTGCCCAGGCGTCTAGGGCCCAGCGCCTAGGCACCAGACAATCCAACGCCCAGGCGCCCAGATGCCCAGACGCCCAGCGACCAGGGTTGTTGTGCGCGCTGCGAGAGCACACCACCTAGAATCCAATACCACTTCCGCAACTTTTGGACTTTGTGAACTTAAAGATGAAAATGTTATTATTTGATATTGAAATTTATGACCTGTACACAATTATGGCCTAAAGTGAATTGGTGGGAAAACATAGATTAGGTTTCGAGCTATGGAGTTTAAACTGTACCCTTAAAAAGACGTGATAATTGGTAATGTGGGAACTAAGTATGGATTAATAATTGGCAAATGACATTCTTGGAATAAATACTGAATATCTAAGTTGGGACAATCGTACTAAATAGACTTTTCTTCTGTAATCACAGTTAGGTCGTTTTGAGTGCCTTAACGTTGGGAACGGTCGAAGGATTTCACTTCGCAATTTAAATAAGAACCCTGTAACGTAAAGGACTCCGGGTAAGTAAATTCTCACATTTCATGAACACATATGAATGGATGTATATGAATTCCCTTGGGTAGATTAATATGTTGTATATGAGATTCTTTGTAAGTAAACCCCTATACCCGCTTATCTCTTTCGTTGTGTGTTATGTGGTTGCAGTATGGGATTATGTTATGAAATGTGTGGAATGTTTTCACGTATTTCATATCTTGTACCATTATTATGTCGAATGGCATGTTAATTTGAGTTGTATACATTTCATGCATGGGCATGTAGTTTAAGTATTCGACATCATTCCTGGCATGAGCCATTCATACATTTAGAAAGTGAATTGTTTTGGAAATGAAATTTTAAAAGTGAATGTATTTTATAAATTGTAGCATGTTCAGGAAAATGTTAAAGTTTTTGGAAAAGAGTGTAGACCTAGCCATGAAAGATGTGAGTGGAAAATGGGGCGTGGGGGACCAGCGCACCCGAACAAACCTATTGAGGATAGGGAAATCTAATGTTTACCTCTTTGGAGGTGAAGAGATGAAAGGAAAAGTAAAGGAATGTTAATCGCTTTGCAGTTCTACCGGTAGAAATGTAATCGAGTTCTAAAGAATAAATGACCCACTGCAGAGCTTAATGGCTAGACATTACACTCAGTGAACTCACGAATGTAATGAAATGAAATGTTTATAAGTTATACATTTTGAAAGGAAAGATTTTATAAAAAGATTATGAAGTGGAAATGTTCAAGAAGTTTTCATTAGAAAGGTGAAAATGTTATAATCCATGGCATGTAGGGCACATTTATGCATTCATGCATGAAATTTGCTTACTAGGCTTCATATCTCATTCCATTTCTCTTATTTTGCATCTTAGGTGATGTGTAGCCAGATGGTGCGAGGATGTCGCTTGTGGGTAAACCAAGATACCTTGAAGCATATTATAAATAAATTTTATTGAATAAGATAGATAATTAATTGTCTAGAATGATTTTTTGCGTATCATTAGGATRTTTCTTATTTGGTTTAGCCGATTATGTTATCAATTTTTTTGGGTGCTTCAAATTTCAGTTTGAATAATTGTTAGGTTAGTAAAAGATTTATTGGAGCACATTGCTCTTTACGTTGGATGTTTATTTGGGTTGGAGTGTATGTTGTGAATCGGTGTTTGAAAATGTTGAGAACTTTTTGAATATATGCAGGGGTAGTTATTGAAATTACAGAGGAAACTCTGTCGAATTTTTATAAAATCTTTGACAAGGGTTTAAGACTTATTTTATTTCCTACAGTAGTTGATTGTTCTATGAGTAATATAATGTAATACTCTTAGCTTAGGCCAGTTCCTAAATCTGGGGATGTTACAGGATCCATTTGTCACAGAAACCAACAGCAGCATGGAGGTTGAGTCCTCAGCTTGCTGTCGTCAGTTTCATCATCTCACCGGCTGGAACTCCTCATGCTGCTCTACATGTCGCCGGAAGCCTTGCCGGAAATAGGTCTGTGGGAGGCTGCCGCTGGGTGCCCAGGCGCCCTGACACCCGGACCCCCAAAAGCCTTGGCGTCCAGGCCCCATGCCCAACCAGGGCTGTTGCGCACGCTGCCTGAGCGCACGCTCGGGGCGCAACACCACTTCCACGACACTTGGAGTTTATTGATTTAAAGGTAAAATATTACTATTCGATATTAGAAACTGATGACCTATGTAATCATGTCCGAAAGTGAAATTGTGGGAGAACATAGATTAGGTTTAATATTTGAGCTAGGAGTTTAAATTGTACCTTTAAGAGCGTGATAATTGGTGAGGTGGGAATTAAGTATGAATTAAAAATTTACAAATGACGTTCATGGAATAAACATTGAATATCTAAGCTTGGACAGTCGTATTAATGGACTTTCCTTCTGTAATCACAATTAGGTCGTTTTTAAGTGCATTAACGTTGAGAATGGTCAAGGGATTTCACTTTCGCACTTTAAATAAGAACCTTTAACGTAAAAGACTCCAAGTAAGTAAATTCTCACATTTCATTAACGCATATGTATTGATGTTTGTAAATTCCTTTTAGGTAAATTGAATACGTTGTATATGAGTTCTATGTAAGTGAATTCCCATATCCGCCTACCTCTTTCGTTATGTGTTATGTGGTCGCTGTATTGGACCGTGTTGTGAAATGTGTTAGAGATTGTGTTGAATGTTTTCATGTGTTTTATATTTTGTATGGCTATTATATTGAACGGTATTTTAATATAGTGTTATGTATTTCATGTCATGGGCATGTAGTTATAGTATTCTACATCATTCCTGGCATGAGCCATTCTTACATTGAGAATGCGAATGGTTTAAGAAATGAAATGTTATAAATGTATTATGTTTAGGAAAATGTTAAGATTTTTGAAAAGGAGTGTAAACCTAACCATGAAAGATTTGAGTAGAAAACAAGGTGTGGGGGACCGATGCACCCGACCTATGTAAGTGAATTCCTTTGCAAGAGAATGAAATGTTATAAATGTATTATGTTTAGGAAAATGTTAAGATTTTTGAAAAGGAGTGTAAACCTAACCATGAAAGATTTGAGTAGAAAACAAGGTGTGGGGGACCGATGCACCCGACCTATGTAAGTGAATTCCTTTGCAAGAGAATGAAATGTTATAAATGTATTATGTTTAGGAAAATGTTAAGATTTTTGAAAAGGAGTGTAAACCTAACCATGAAAGATTTGAGTAGAAAACAAGGCGTGGGGGACCGATGCACCCGAGCCGACCCTCTTGAAGGGTAGAGAGATATGTAATGTTCACCTGTTTGGAGGTGAAAAGATGAAAGGAAAAGTAAAGGAATGTTAACCGCTTTGCGGTTCTACCGGTAGAAATATAATCGGGTTCCAAAGAATAACGGCCCATTGCAAGTTTAATAGCTAGGCATTACACTCAATGAGCTCACGACTATAACAAAATGAAAGGTTTTACAAGTCATACATTTTGAAAGGAAAGATTTTATGAAAATGTTATGAAATGGAAATGTTTAGAAAGTTTTCATTGAGAAAGTGAAATTTTATAATTTATGACATGTAGGGAATTATTCATGCATTTATGCATGAGATTTGCTTACTGAGCTTTATAGCTCATTCCATTTCCCTCATTTTGCATTTCAGGTGATGTGTAGCCAGATGGTGCGAGGAGGTCGCTTGTGGGTAAGCCATGATACCCCGAAGCATTTTCTGAATAAATTTTACTGAATAAGATAGAATGATTTTTGTGTATTATTATTAAGATATTCTTTATTGGTTTAGCCTATCGTGCTTTAAATTCTTTTGGTTTCTGCAAATTTTCGTTTTGATAAATGTTAGGTTGGTAAGGGATTTGTTGGAAAATATTACTTATTATATTGGATGTTTGTTGGGTTTTGAATGCATGTTGTTTACGGGTGTTGAAAATGTTTGAGAATCTTTTGAATGTATACAGGGGGAATTGTTGGAATTATAGAGGAAACTTTGTCGAATTTTTATAAAACCTTTTGACAAGGGTTATGACTTCTTTTATTTCCTATAGTAGTCGATTGTTTTATGAGTAAGGTAATGTAATACTCTCGGCTTAGGACAGTTCTTAATTTGGTGGTGTTACACACTTAGTACATAAACCATACGTTATGGTCATAAAACTTAGTTACTGTCTTTATTGATATAGAGTTCCAAAAATGGTTAGGTTAGGCTTATGACCTCCTAATCTTGATCGAATACTTTCAATCTCTCAAATAGTACACTCAATATAGACTTGAAAGACCTTAATCTTGGATTTTTCATCTTTGTCAAGCTCTCTATCCTCGAAATGGCTGATGAAAATACAGCTTTTCCAGAATAAGAGATTCATAACTCACAAAGAACTCTTACTGATTTACCAAAACTAAAATATTCTTGCATGAAACTATAAGAAAGCTTTTCAATAGAGATAAAGATGGATTACACTATAAGAGAGGTGGCTTTCATCCCTTTTCTTAACTCTAATTTCAACTAAAATGTAAACAAATTAAGATGGTTCTTTCTGTCAAAGGGAACCTTAACTAAATTCTCTGAACTAACTTCTAACAACTAAAAACTAACTCGCTTCTTCTTGAAGTTCTATTCCTTATAGAGAGCCCAAAATGCAACTGAGTTGGCAATTGCTATACCATTCTTCTCTGACAAGTCAGTGCTGACTCAACAGATATTTGTCTTGTAGTGTCTATTTTTGGTAATGTGGTCATCAATACTTTTCCCTTGTTTGGCCATTTTGGGTAAAGTCCATAGGTCTAAGTGGACCATCTTCCTTACGTCATTTTCACTCGGATTCCTCATTAAATGCAAGGGATTTTTAAAGCTTTATTGGAAGATGCATCTCGGACCCGTTCCTCGAAATTATGAATGCTGTAGTTTTTTCTTTATTCTGCAAAACTTCCTTAAAGATCGAGCCTTTTAGGTTTTAAATTGCTACTTTTGCATTCTCAAATATATTACAACAGAGATATCAGAATTGAGGCCACAAACCAAATAAATAGCATAAATTCATAAGGATCGAGTCAAAATTGGGCAAAAATGGGAGTCAAAATAGGGATATTATCAATGATTGTCACTCCCCCAAACTTAAATCATTGCTAGACCTTGAGGAATGCTATGCATTATATTCATACGTAGATAGCTTTCTTACTTTTTTTATGTAGCAAAGGGCAGTCAGGTAACAACAAAGTTGAAAAATTAAAGGGATCAAGTAAAATGTGTTTATTCAAAAGCCGAAGAATTAGAATTAGTTAAATGCAATCATTCTATTATATTTTGATCATTAGGTTTGTTGCAGAAGCAAAGAATTCACCCACAAAAGTTTCATTCAAAAAACTTTTGATGCACAAGAGCTTTATCATGAGAATTTAAACATTATCAACAAAAGGGGTTTCCATCAACTCAATTTTTCAATAGGTATTCTCTTGTGTCACAAATGTCATTTTACACAAAGGCATACATGTGTAGCATGAGGGCCTTTGGTTATTTAGCACCTGGCAAAACTTACAAATTGGTATATCTATTTTTATCTCGTTCCCCTTTTGGCGCAAAAGCATACATGGGCAACATGAGTGCCTCTAGTTACTCAGGTACTGAAAATAGCAGAGTAGTTTTCTGTTCAAGGCTCTTTTTCGTCTCCACCAAACTTATTTTAAAAATTCATTTCCAAATGTGTCTCATAGCAACAAAAATTTCGTCGAAATTTCTCAAGTCTAAATTCAATGCTCAAACCCTATTTATTAAACCTATCAAGCAAGTCAAAAAG
This sequence comes from Rhazya stricta, assembly GCA_001752375.1. Lineage (NCBI taxonomy): Eukaryota > Viridiplantae > Streptophyta > Magnoliopsida > Gentianales > Apocynaceae > Rhazya > Rhazya stricta. The sequence continues at coordinate 47,513 of MEJB01000014.1, read as the reverse complement.
AAATTTTCACAATTAAAATAATATTAACACCTCGACCTATTGTTGGGCTTAATCTATTACGTTTAACCTAGCACTCGCGCAAGTATACGCATCCCAAAAGTATTAAGAGTGAATAGGATGTTGATCCCACAATGATAGTTAAATGAAAGAAAAAATTGTGTGTACTTCGTATAAATGAGGTAAAAATGTTGCAGCAATAGAGGGGGACACTTGATGGGGATGACTGAAAAGTAAATGACTGAAGTAATGTAAATGAGAGTAAGACAGAAAGCTGTACAAAATCAGTGGAAAAAGTTAAAAGTTAGAGTTAGTTTGGATGCTATAGCACTATTGAGCAGTCTTATGTAATACCTTACAAAAAGCCATTCGTAGAGGAAATATAGATAAGTAAGAAGACAAAATCACATTCTATGGTCATCTTCCCCATAATTCGATACTGCTATAAAATCATTCACTAGTGAGATAAGTCGTAACACCCCCAGATTAGGAACTGTCCTAAGCCGAGAGTATTATTGACTTTACTCATAGTCCTATCAACCACTGTATGAAATAAAAAGAAGTCCGAATCTTTGACTAAAAAGTTTTTATAAAAATTCGGCAGAGATTCCTCTGTAATTTTAGTAACTACCCACTGCATACAAACAAAGGTTCCCAAACGTTTTCAATACTCGCAATGTAACACCCCCAGATTAAGAAACTTTATCCTAACCTGGAAATGTCACCATTTATGCACTGATATGAACTTGCGGAACCCAAAAGAATTTAAACCAAATAAGAAATATTTAATAATAAACAAAAACCATTTCAATCAACAACTATCTTAATCCATAACATTCATTTAAATTAACTTCAAGGTATCATAGTTTGCCCAGTAGCGACCTCCTCGCACCATCTGGTTAGACATAACCTGAAATGCAAAATGAGAGAAACGAAATGAGCTATAAAGCCTAGTAAGTAAATCTCATGCATGAATGCATGAACATGCCCTACATATCATGAATTATAAAACTTCACTTTTCCAATGAAAACTTCCAAATCATTTTCTTGTATAACCTTTCCATAAAATTCCTTCCTTTCCAAATGCAGGAACTTGGTAAAAACCTTCCATTTCATTACATTCGTGAGCTCATTGAGTGTAACGCCTAGCCATTAGGCTCTGCAGTGGACCATTGTTATTTGGAACTTGATTACATTCCTATCAGTAGTACTGCAGAGCGATTAACATTCTTTCATCTCTTCACCTCCCCGAGGTGAATCATTACCTACCCTCCCCGAGGGTCGATTCGGGTGCGCTGGTCCCCCACGCCCTATTTCCCACTCACATCCTTCATGGCTAGGTTTACACTCCTTTCCAAAAACTTTAACATGTTATTGAACATGCTACAATTTATAAAATACATTCCCTTTCAAAATTTCATTTCCTAAACCATTCACTTTCTAAATGTATGAATAGCTCATGCCAAGAATGATGTAGGACACTAACTACATGTGCATGACATGAAATGCATACAACTGTAATTAACATGCCATTCAACATAATAATGGTACCAGATATGAAACGAGTAAAAACATTTCGCACAAACAGCACATTTCATAACATAATTTCATACCGCCACCACATAACACACAACGAAAGAGATAGGCGGTATGGGGGTTTACTTGCATAGAATCTCATATATAATACATTAATCCACCTAAAAGAATTCAGATACATTCATTCATAAGCATTAATGAAATGTGAGAATTTACTTACATAGATCTCAGATTCAATACACATTCAATTCACTTAAGAGTAATTTAATTATAACAGCAACACATATACGTTAATGAAAATGTAAGAATTTACTTACTTATAGTCCTTAGTAAATTTGTTTACTTTCGCTAGCGGGGTACTTTGGTTGCCCACAACATTAGTATGCTACAATAGCCTAATATTATTATGCAAAGAATATTCATCTGAGACTTGTTTAACCAAGCACATTCATTTAGCACAAGTGTTTGCCGTTAATACCTTCATCGTTTTTCCTATGGTGACCTTAACTAATAATTTCTCAAGATGAATTTCCATGTCAATAAAAATCGAACTACTAATAGAATAATTTAATTTCATGACTCCTAATTTGTTCTTAAAATAATAATAATAATCATAATCACAATATATATTCTTTTATCATACAACTCTAAATTTCACCCTAAATTATATTCCAACATATTTCTAGAATTATATCTTCCTTTTTTCTTTATCATACTAACTTAAATTTCAATTAAACGTATTCCATATTCTATATCTTAAATATTATTACATAATATAAAACCTAGGCTATTCGGTTAATTTAAATAAAGAAACTAAGGATTCATCTCGAATCCCGAACCTTAGGTGTGGTATTGAGTCTAAGATGTAATGGCATCAATCATGCTCGGGAAGGAAATATGCTCCGGGCATGTGAACGGCGGTCCTGGTCATGCAAGTGCTGCTCGCGCACTATTGGCTTGAGCGAATGGCACACGATGCTTGTTTGCTTAGGCGCCTGGTCACCTGGTCCTCAGGTCTCCTGGGTATCTGGGCTCCTAGGTGTCTAGTCGCTAGGCGTCTGGGCGGCAGATCGCTGGGCGTCAAGGCACCTGGTCACCTGGTCACCTGGTCGCGTGGGCTCCGGGGCACCTGATTGCTTGGGCGCTTGGTCGCTTGATGAGAATGGAGGAGATGGAGTGGCGTCAAGGCACCTGGTCACCTGGTCACCTGGTCGCTTGGGCTCCGGGGCACCTGATTGCTTGGGCGCTTGGTCGCTTGATGAGAATGGAGGAGATGGAGTGGCGTTCGGCATCAGTAGAGAAGAGGAGAGAGAGAGAAAGAGGGTGGGAAGGCCAGTATTGTTGAGGGCAAAGGGAGGAGGCCTCAATTGGTGGAGGCTATGGTTGGGAGGTTTAGGTTCAGGGTTTTCTTTGGGAAAAAGATGAATAGTAATCTTCATCTTTAAATAGTTTCTTTTTTTTTTTTTGGGAAGCTAACTTAACCCTTACAAAATCTCTTCGTGAGCCATTTTTATTACTTAACCACTAAGCCCAACTAAATTAAAATGTATTAGTTTTCTTCTGGTCCAAAATCGAACTCCAAATTCGACTTTTAGATTTGAATAAGAAGAGGACAGGCTCTAACGGGTCAAGTCTAAATTAATTAACGAAGAGTTCTCATTAATGTAAACTAATAAAATTTCACCTTTAAATAAATATAGTGACACATTAACACATAATAAATAATAAATCAAGGAAATAATTATTTATTTCTGATTGGCACATAGAACGTTACGGCCTACAAGTCCTTTTGCCGTAAATTAATCAATTTACTAATAATTATGAATACAATCTAATTAGTGGATTAGGATATAAATTGTCTATATATATATATATATAATGAAAAATGAAAAACATAAACTAAATCTCGGGTATTACAATACCCTACCCCATAAAATGAATTTCGTTCTTGAAATTTAGAGTTCACTAAAAAGTTGTGGATACTTAATATGCATCTCATTTTTTCTTTCCTATGTTGCCTCTTAAGGAGCCATATCAATAGTAACTTGATCAAAGATCAATCTTAGAAAAATATCTAGCACCTAAAGTTGATTAACGAATCATCAATCCTAGAAAATGAGTGCCTATTCGTTATCGTCGCCTCGTCCAATTCTATATAATATATACATAACCTCATAGATCCATCATTCTTCTTCATGAACAATACATGTGCAACCCATGGTGAAAACTAGGTACATGATCATTAATTCCATTAGTAGGACTGGTTTTCCAACTAAACCTCAAAAACATTCTTAAAATATTAAAAGAACACTAGATATCCGGTGGTATTTTAACTTTTCCCACAATTAATCACATTTTGGCCTTTTATAATTCTGGAAGATCCATAAACCCTATTTTATATATTGATAAGCTTACACACATCACCACTTCATAAATTGCGCTAGATCTAACCTACTATATTTGTTCCAACGAATTCTAATTCCTTTCGTCAAAAACGTCTTAATCTCYTCAAATACAATTAAAATCAGATCAACTTCTCAAAGAAGAAAATTTAACAATCTCCAAACAAAATGGAAATTCAACTCAATGATCTTCGCATCAAAAGCCAAAATCATTAGAAGTCAAAATCGAAGTCTTATAGTCCGAAATCTAATCACAAATTTGTTCTTAATTCCTTTCAGCATCTTGGAATCAAAACCACATACCGTTTACCTCTCCTTATGGAAAAATACTTTATTTAAAGAACTATCCCAACCAAAGTTTAAACCTATTCAAATCGACCAGAAACTCCTTGAGCATTGTCAAAAGAAATTCAATATCTTACTTATCAAAAATTATCCATCCAACCTAACCAATGACCTTATAATTGCTCAACATTTACATAACAAGACAGTCTCACATCTTAAGCATTCAAACGGTTCTTTAACATAGATTTCGTATCCCAGTTCCTAACAAAAGATTTCCTTCAGAGACTTTATTCTACAAACACCTTAAGTATCGCATTCCTAGCAAAAAGATTTCTTTCAGAGACTTTATTTTACAAGCACTTTTTCCTAAATTTGGCATCAAATTGATATTCGTTACGCTTTTAATTTCATCTCGTGGATAGGTAAGAAACGACATTTATGATCTCATTTAGCTATTACAAATGGAATGTAATGCCTCTTGTCTAAATGAATCTTCAAAATTCCAAACATTATACATCATCCCCAAAATTAAACTGATATATGGACAACATACTATAACACATAACGTTAACCTCATTCGAGAATAAAATCAAAATATAAACTTACCATATGATCCAGGAAGGGAGGCTTGTGGCATGGCTTGATATCCATATATTTTTCAAAAATTCATAAATCGTTTCCTTATGATGTTTACAGAATCGTTTTTAAAACTCTAAGCTCTGATACCAAAACTGTAACACCCTCAGATTAGGAATTGTTTTAAGCTAAGACTATTACATTACTCTACTTGTAAAACAATCAATTACCCAATAAAACTCAACAATATCCAAAACAATAAATAATATGTTTTAATAAATCCTTACCAACCCAACATTTATTCAAACTGAAATTGCGGAAACCAAAAAGAATTAAAAACACAAGTAGCTAAACCAAACAAGAATTAACTTAATGATAAGCAAAAACCATTCAAGTGGACAACCATCTTAATCCATAACATTCATTTAAATTAACTTCAGGGTATCATGGTTTGACCACAAGCGACCTCCTCGCACCATCTGGTTACACATCACCTGAAACGCAAAATGAGAGAAACTGAATGAGCTATAAAGCCTACTAAGTAAATATCATGCACGAATGCATGAACATGCCCTACATGTCTTGAATTGTAAAACTTCACCTTTTCAATGAAAACTTCCAAATCATTTTCTTCGATAACCTTTCCATAAAAATCCTTCCTTTCAAAATGCAAGAACTTTGTAAAAACCTTCCATTTCATTACATTTGTGAGATCACTGAGTGTAACGCCTAGCCATTAGGCTCTGCGGTGGACCATTGTTATTTGGAACCTGATTACATTCCTATCGGTAGTACTGCAGAGCGGTTAACATTCTTTCATCTCTTCACCTCCCCGAAGTGAATCATTACTTACCCTCCCTGAGGGTCGGTTCGGGTGCGCTGGTCCCCCGCGCCCTATTACCCACTCACATCCTTCATGGCTAGGTTTGCACTCCTTTCCAAAAACTTTAACATGTTATTGAACATGCTATAATTTATAAAATACATTCCCTTTCAAAATTTCATTTCCTAAACCATTCACTTTCTAAATGTATGAATGGCTCATGCCAAGAATGATGTAGAACACTAACTACATGCCCATGACATGAAATGCATACAATTGTAATTAACATGCCATCGAYATAATAATGGTACCAGATATGAAACACGTAAAAACATTCCACATAAGCAACACATTTCATAACATAATTCCATATCGCCACCACATAACACATAACGAAAGAGATAGGCGGTATGGAGTTTTACTTGCATAGAATCTCATATATAACACATTAATCYACCTAAAGGAATTCAGATACATTCATTCATAAGCATTAATGAAATGTGAGAATTTACTTACATAGATCTCAGATTCAATACATATTGAATTCACTTAAGAGCTATTTAATTATAATAGCAATACATATACGTTAATGAAAATGTGAGAATTTACTTATTGTAGTCCTTAGTAAATTTGTTTACTTTCGCTAGCGGGGTGCTTTGGTTGCCCACAACATTACTGTACCACAATATCCTAATATTATTATATAAAGAATATTCATCTAAGACTTGTTTAACCAAACACATTCATTTAACACAATTGTTTACTGTTAATACCTTCATCGTTTTTCCTATGGTGACCTTAACTAATAATTTCTCAAGATGAATTTCCATGTCAATAAAAATCGAACTACTAATAGTACAATTTAATTTCATGACTCCTAATTTGTTCTTAAAATAACAATAATAATCATAATCACAATATACATTATTTTATCATACAACCCTAAATTTCATCCTAAAATATATTCCAACATATTTCTAGAATTATATCCCTCTTTTTTCTTTATCATACTAACTTAAATTTCAATTAAACGTATTCCATATTATATATCTTAATTATTATTACATAATACAAAATCTAGGCCATTAGATTAATTTAAATAAAGAAACTAAGGATTCACCTCGAATCCCGAACCTTAGGTGTGGTATCGAGTCTAAGATGTAATGGCGTCAATCATGCTCAGGAAGGAAATATGCTCCGGGCATGCGAACGGTGGTCCTAGTCGCGCAAGTACTGCACGCGCACTACTGGCTCGCGCAGACGGCACACGGGCGCCTGGTCACCTAGTCCTCAGGTCTCCAGGGCGCCTGGGCGCCCGGACGTTGGGAGTTCAGAGCAGTTCGCTAGTCTACGGTTTCGTGGTTCGCCTGGTCCCCGCGATCTGCGGTCCTGC
>MEJB01000014.1:21597-39816 GCA_001752375.1 Rhazya stricta | reverse complement strand
ATATATATATATAGTTCGAAAGGAAAAACAGAAACTAAATCTCGGGTATTACATGCAAACAACACGCATTTCAACCCAACAAAAATCTAAAACAATAAACATTTTTTCCAACCATCCATTACCAACCTAACATTTACCAAAACTAAAATTTGCGAAACTTGAAAGAATAAAGAACACGATTAGTTAATCAAATAAAGAAATATCTAGAACAATCCATAAGAACCTCTCTAGCTAACCATCTATCTTATTTAGTAAAATTTACTTAAATAGCACTCGGGGTATCAAGGCTTTGCCCACAAGCGACCTCCACGCACCGTCTGGCTACACATCACCTGAAATGCAGAATGAAGGAAATGGAATGAGCTAATAAGCTCAGTAAGTAAATCTCATGAATGAATGCATGAATAATGCCCTATATGTCATAAATTATAAAGTTTCACTTTCTCGGTAAAAAACTTTCTAAACATTTCCATTTCATAACCTTCTCATAAAAACTTCCATTTCAAAATTTAAGAACTTGGTAAAACCTTTCCATTTCATTAAGGTCGTGAGCTCATTGAGTGTAACGCCTCGCCATTAAGCTTGCAGTGGGTCATTTCCCTACCCTCCAAGAGGGTTGGGTTGGGTGCGTGGGTCCCTCATGCCTCATTTACCACTCACATCTTTCATGGCTAGGTTTACACTCCTTTTCAAAAGTCTTAACATTTTCATGAACATAATACATTTATAAAATTTCATTYCCWTTCAAAATTCATTTCTTAAACCATTTGCTTTTTAAATGTATGAATGGCTCATGCTAGGAATGATGTAGAATACTATAACTACATGCCCATGACATGAACTATGTAAAACTGTATTAAAATACCATTCAACATAATAACAGTACAAAATATAAATCACGTGAAAACGTTCAACACAATCTCAACACATTTCATAACACAGTCTAATATAGCCACCACATAACACACAACAAAAGAGGTAGGGGGATTTACTTATATAGAACTCATATACAGCACATTCAATTTCCCTAAAAGGAATTTAGAAACATTAATATATATGCTTTAATGAAATGTGAGAATTTACTTACTTGGAGTCTTGTAYGATAAAGTTCATATTGAAATTGCAAAGCAGAAATTCTTCGACCGTTCTCAACGTCAATGCGCTCGAAAATGACGTAATTGTGATTACAAAAAATGGTCATTTAACATGATTGTCCAAGCTTAAATATTCAACGTTTATTACATGAACGTCATTTGTTAAATTTTTAATTCATACTTAAGTCTCACGCCACCAATTATCACGTTCTTAAAGGTACAACTTAAACTCCTTAGCTCAGGTGTCAAACCTAATCTATGTTCTCCCACAATTTCACTTTAGGACATGATTTCATGGGTCATCAAATTCCAATATCAAATAGTATTATTTTTACTTTTAAATCCACAAACTCCAAGTGTCGCGAAAATGGCATTGCGCCTCGGGCATGCGCTCAGGCAACATGTGCGCCACAGACCTGGTCACACATGGGGCCTAGTCGCCTGGGCATGTTAGTGCCTCGAAGCTTGGCTGCTGGCATCTAGGCTCCTGTTGCGGGGCACCTGGGCACCTGTTACTGGGCGCCTATTGCTGGGCGTCTGGGCTGCGAGTTGTGCGGTAGTAAGTAGCCGTRATGACATGCACACAAATGGGTAATGGCTGGCCGACAATGGCTTCGATCCAAGCAGCAGGTTGAAATCAACTGACGATGGTGATCAGATTCGGGCAGGGCRATGACCTGCAAGAAGCTGGCTGGACGCGCGACAGAGCTTCCGAACAACGGGCAAGAGATCCAGATCTGGTCAAGGAAGAAACTGATGTGGACGAGTTTCGCACGCCGAGCAACAGAGCACTGTTTTTCCTCTGTTCTAGTGAAATCATTGAGCAGCAACGATTGGTAAAATTGATTGATGATGTGCCAGGAGGCACCGAGTAGAGGGAAACATAGGTTCAATGTTCAAACTGAATCGCGAGAGAAGATCTAGATTCTTGCGGCAAGGAAATCCACTGCGGGCAATTAACAGCGATGGCCTGGGCAGCAGGGGTAACGGCGAAAACCCAGTACTTTGCAGCAATAGTCGTTCGACATGGCTGAGTCACGACGACAAAGGTGGCGTACAACAACGAGCAGGGATTCCGGTGTGCGGAGTGGTGAGCAGTCCTCTACAACTACAAGCGATCTAGTCAAGCTAAGGACATGAGCTTGGCGAGTAGAAATCCGATGTGAATAGCAGTGGCTACCTACATTGTAGGGCGGCGGCAAATAAGAGATGGAGATGGTGTAGGCGGCGGTAGGGTTTTGGGGGGAAAACAGGGTAGACGGCTGACTTAGGTTGTTCTTTTTTTTTTTTTTTTTTAAACTTGGGCCCTAAACCAAATCCTTTGGCTTTCACATTCCATAACCAATCCAATTTATTAAATTAAATTCTACAGGCTTTTTTTTTGGGTAAAAATATAGTTTCTAATTGAAAAACGAATAAGCCCAACAAGTCGAGCCTCTAACCAACCAAGGACCCTCATTCGATTAACACGATAATCTCATACTTATTAAACGTATAATTAAACAATAACCACATAGAAAATTATCCAACCTTAGTTAGCACACAAATTCACACGAACAAACAAAAATTCATAAAAGAAAAATCCCGGGTATTACAGAAGTATCCTTATCTCAGCCAGGTACTTGAATGTTGTGGCAATAAGTTACTTAGAGGTTTAAAGATTGTTATTCCTCAACCTTTAGCAACTATTTTGCATATTTCACTCACTACATAAACCATATGACTCTGGCCATGATACTTGGTTACTATCTTTATCAATATTAAGTCCGAAATAGGTAAGTTTGGCTTATGACCTTCAATCTCTCAAAGAATACACTCATATAGGTTTGAACGACATTAATCTTGGGTTTTCAGCTTTTTCAAGCATTCCACCCTTGAATGCATTGATGAAATTAGAGACTTCTCCAAAAGAATAGATTTAGAACTCACAAAGAACTTTTGTTGAATTTCCAAAACTAAAAATACTTGCATTAAACTTGGAGAAAGCTTTCGAGTATAACTAAAGATGGATTATGCTATAAGAGAGGTGATTTTCGTCCTTTTTCATAGCTCTAATTACTGAAATGGTTCCTTTTGTCGAAGGGAACCTTAACTAAGTCTAAGAATAGATTTCTAACTACTAAGAAAACTAACTCTTATTTTTGCTTGAAGTGTCGTTCTTTATATAAGGCCCGAAATGTAGCTGAGTTGGCAATTGCTATAGGATTCCWCTCTAACAGGTCAGTGCTAACTTTGCAGATATTCGWCTTGTAAAGCCTATTTCAAGTAATGTGGTCCTCAATACTTTTCTTCTATCTGGCCTGTTAGAATAGTATGCCCTAAAGAAAATGTAGTTCTATAAATTTCAAGAAAAGAGTAATTCCATCTATTCTATTTTGGTACATACATTGAATTACAAATTTTGTTAAAGTGGATCCAAGTAATTAAGTAAATGATTTATGTGATGGTTCATTCTTCATTGACAGGCATAAACCATGGGAACTTCATTAGCAAGACAAATGGACTCTTGGTCTTTTTGATAGAATTGGGTATTCTMTCATGATAAGATCATTATGCAATGGATTCTAATGGTGACACTCTAATTGCACAAGCATATTTGATATAYGTAGAGTAGGACCTGTGATATTGGTTTTTGCTAAAATACTATCCCTATATAAATTAGATTACTACTRCTACCGTGTGGATGRATATCCTAGTACTTRAGTGCCAGTTGGTGGTCTGGTGAACCTAGAGCTGTGTTCATTGATATACATACTATAAGTGAGATCTTCTCGTAGATCAATAAACTTATATGTTGGGAATATAGTATCTAGTTAACTAGAGAAACTAGAGTTCCAAAATAGATGGATGGGAGAGGCTTTTGAGCTAGTTTTTTACCATCATGAACAAGATCCCACTAGAGAAGAGAAGGCAATTCTTGATGTTGACGTAGACAAGTGGCGTCTTGCAATAGATGCTGAGATTGAGTCTATATATCTTAATTAGTTTGGGATCTTGTAGCTACACTTGAAGGGGTGAAACCCATAGGGTGTGATGGGTATACAAGAGGAAAAGAGGAGCAGATGGAAAGGTGAAAACCTTTAAAGTAAGGTGTTGCAAAAGGTTATACTCAGAAAGAAGGGATCGATTATAAGGAAACTTTTTCACTAGTAGCATTCTTAAGTCTATCTGCATACCCATAGCCATAACATGTCGTTGTGATTATGAGATATGGAAAATGAATGTTAAGACAGCTTTTCTTAATAGCTGTCTTAGTGAAGATATCTATATATCCTAGCCAAAAGGTTACAGTGCGAAAGGCAACCATGTGTATATAACTGGACGGATAGTGAAAAGGTGTCCTTCTTGGTGTTATAAGTTGATAACATTCTTTTAGTCATTGGAAATGATGTAGGGAAATTGTCATCAACTAAATTTCAGTTGTAAAGTCAAATTTAGCATGAAAGATATGGGAGAAGGTAGCTACGATCTTGGCATAAAACTTCTTAGAGATAGGAAGCAAAGAATGTTAGGCTCATCTCAATCTGCTTATATTGACAAGATATTGACGAGGTTTAGCATAGATCGCTGTAAAGGGGCACTTGTGCCCTTTAGACACAGTCTAACATTGTCTTCAAGGATTGACCTATGAGAAAGGAAAAGAAAAAAAGATAAAGGAAAGAACGAGTAGGATTCGCTATGCTTTGGATGTAGGATGTAACACCCCCCAGATTAAGAAATTTTATCTTACCCACAAAATGTCACTATTTACTCATTCACATAAAATTGCGGAAATTGGGGAAAATAAAAATTTTGGATATTAAAATAGAAAAGGGATTTACAAAAATTTCRACGGATTTTTCTCAGTAATATCAATATTTTTTCATGTATACAATCAAAAAATTTCACAATAAACATTTCCAATACTCCACTTATAAATGAATTAACTCAAATTCCAACAATATCATTTACCCACAATATAATCATATATTTGAAATTTAGTAGAAACCTTGAAGTAATAATTCTAGAGCAAATAAAATACTCATAGATTTAATAATCCAACGAAAGTTTTGAAAGAATAATTCYAGAAAGAACAAAGGCTTAAGTGTTCAATAAGTTCATAAATCAACAGGAATTTAACAAAAATAACTCTTGGGTATCAAGTCTGCTCCCAAGCAATCTCCTCATACCATCTGCCTAATCACCATCTGAAATTTAAATGAGGGAAATGGAATGAGATATAAAACTCAATAAGCAAATCTCATGGATGTATGCATGTATCAAGCACTATATGTCATGAATTTAAAAAACTCACTCCTTTGTCAAGACTTTCCTAAATTTCCATTTCATCAAAACTTTCCATACATTTCCATTTCAAAATTACGAGCTTACTTGGTGTAATGCCTAGCCATTAAGCTCTCAGTGGGTAATTATTATTTAGAATCTGATTGCATTCTACCGGTAGAATCGTAAAGCGGTTATCATAACTTAATCTTTTCTTGAACATCACCTTATAAGAGGTGAATAACACATGAATTCCCACTCTACGAGAGGGTTAGGTCGGGTGCGCGGGTCTCCCATGCTCTATTTTCAACTCCCACCTTTCATGGTCTAGGCTTTACACTCCTTTTTCAAAATCCATAATGTTTGAAAATCATTTTCCTCAAAACATTTTCTTTTCCAAAATTTCATTCTTTAAACCATTTCCTTTCTTSAATGTATGATTWTGTGCATGCCAAAGAATGTGCAACTACGACAAACTATATGCTCATGATCATGGACCACCTAAAGTCTTAACTTAAAATTTCTAACATGTCAATAARTAGCAAATTCACATACTGRAAATAATATCACAATCATAACACATAAGAGAAATTAAATCATAATAAAAATATACACGTATCACAACAAATGAAAATATGGGAACGTACTTACATGAAGTCCTTAGTGAAATTAAATTTTCCTTTAAATTTTCCTTGGACGCCCACAATGTCAATGTGCTAGGAAATATCCTAAGTTTATTACAAAAAAGAATATACATCTTAAATTGTTTAACCATACACATTCAGTTAACATGACTATTCCCTATTAATACATTTATCTTTTATCATGTGAGTGTCATTCACTCATATTAACTTAGACTTCAACTTTTACGTCGAAAATAATAACATTACCAAAAGTATAAATTACTTTATCATACCTTAAATYGTCATTGATAATAACAATCACAATATATGTAATACCCCCARATTAGGAACTGTCCTAAGACGAGAGTATTACTGACCTTACTTATAATAATATCAATACTATAGGAAAACATAGAGATCTAAACACTTGTCTAAAAAGGTTTATAAAATTTCGACAGAGTTTCCTCTATAATTTCAACAATTACCCCCTGTATATATTCAAAGTCCTCAAACATTTTCAATACCCGTAAGAACACGCATTCCAACCCACCAAATATCCAAAATAATGAATATTGTATTCCAACCATCCATTACCAACCTAACATTTACAAAAACTGAAATTTGCAAAACTTGAAAGAATTTAAAACACGATTAGTTAAAACAATAAAGAAATATCTTGAACAATACATAAAACCTTTCTAGACAACCATCTTTCTTATTCAATAAAATTTATTTGTATAATGCTTCGAGGTATCAAGACCTACCCACAAGCGACCTCCTCGTACCATCTGGCTACACATCACCTGTAATGTAGAGTGAAGGAAATAGAATGAGCTATAAAGCTCAGTAAACAAATCTCATGCATAAATGTATATGAAATGCACTATATGTTATGAACTCATAGTTCACTTCCTCAATAAAACTTTCCATATACGATAGATTTTCATTTCAAAATGTAAGAACTTTGTAAAACCTTTTCATTTCAATAAAATCGTGAGCTCACTTACTGTAATGCCTAGCCATTAAGCTTGCAGTGGGCCATTATTCTTTGGAACCCAATCACATTTCCTACTTGTACAACCGCAATACGGTTAACATCACTTTAACTTTTTCTTTCATCTTTTCACCTCCAAGAGGTGAACGTTACTTACCTCTCTACTCTACAAGAGGGTTAGGTTGGGTGCGCCAGTCCCCCATGCCCCATTTCCCACTCACATCTTTCATGGCTAGGTTTACACTCCTTTCCAAAATCTTATCATTTTCCTAATAATATTTCATTTACAAAATTTTATTTCCTTTAAAATTTTATTTCCTAAACCCTGTGTTTTCTAAATGTATGAATGGCTCATGGCAAGAATGATGTAGAATACTATAACTACATGCCCATGACATGAACCACATAAATCCGTATTTAAACACCATTCAACATGTAATACCCGAGATTTCTTTTTATGGATTTTCTTTTGATCGTGCGAATCTATGAGCAAACTAGGGTTCGATAAAATTTTCTATGTGGCTAATGTTTTATTTATACATTAATAAGTGAGAAATTATCGTGTTTGTCGGATTAGGATCCTCGTTTGGTTAGAGGCTTGACTTGYTGGGCTTATTCATTTTCGTTCTGAAAACTAGATTTTAATCAAAAGAAAGCCCGTTAAATTTAATTTAAGGATTGGATTAATTACGAATGGGAAGGCTCAAAAAAATTGAATTAGGGCCCAAATTAAAAAAAAAAAGAGGAAAAAGCTAAAAACCTAGGAATCTCATTCTTCCTTCTTCCTATCATGGTCGTGGCCGCCCAAACCGCAAACGCCCTAACTTCCCACCCCTTTCCCTCTGCCTTACCGTCGCCCCCTCTTTCCTCCTATCTTGTCTACGTCACTGATCAACGACCTGCTGAAGCTGCAGTTCTTTGCTCATCGATCTCCAGCTCGTCGGTCGTCATTCAGCCCCAAATCCCTACAATGAACCAACAGATCCAGTGGCTATGGAAGACTCTGCTTTGGGACTCGGTTAGGCTGAGACGCAGTTGCTGGCTGATCGCCCGGGGTGGACTAACTCTGCTGCCCAATTTTTCTCCCTCACGACCGTGCCATCATCGCTTCTTTGCTCATTTGTACACTCAGGTGGTCTCGGCCATCATCCATGCAACCCGCCGGAGATTATCCAGATCTTGGAGTCTCCCCAAAGTCCAGTCGTCAATCTTGCATTCACGTTGCTGTTGCCGCTCGCTCGATTTGCTTCCCAGGTCCACGCCGCGCGGCCTGCTGCTCGCCAGATCCGCACGTCCTTACCTGTCGCGCTCGGCAATGTCTATCGCACATGCCAAACCTTCATCTTTTCTTCTCTTCTGGCTCGAATGATCCTATGCGACACCACCATTCCACCCCAGGTTGCTGCGTTTCGACAAAGATCAGGGGCAGGACTTCTTATCCTCAACCAAGAGTTCACCGAAACAAGCCTGTCGCAAGGGTCATTGCTGTTTCTTTGGGCTGGCTATTCGGCAGTCCCTGGGGTGCCCAGAGCCAGTGGGCGCCAGCGCTGCGCCAGGCGCCTAGCGCCCACACCAGGGCCCAGTACCCCAGCCCAGGAACCCGAAGCCTAGTGCCCGACGCCCAGACCCCCGGATGACCCGACGCTCAGCGCACGCGATGGCCAGACCGCATTGAACCGCCCCAGATGCCGCGAGAACCCAAAACCCCATTCTCGAGACCTCTTTGGACCTTTGTGCTTAATAAGGTTGATTCGAGTGCCTTAACATTGAGAACAGTCGAAGAATTTCAGCTTCGAGGATTTAAATAAAAACCTTTTAAACGTAAAGGGACTGGGTAAGTAATTCTCCTCATTCTTATTAGTGGTGATGTAAGTGTGGTTGTTATTATGATTGAATCTTCTTACATGAATTGCAATATGTAAGTAAGGTAAACTCTCACATTCTTCTTTAACGTATGTGTGATTGTAATTTATGGTGAGAATTTATGTAGTAAATTCTTTATTCTCATTTGACATATATGTGTTTGTGATTACGTGTTGTGTTATGGGATGTATTATGAAGGGTGTTATTTATGTGGGATATTTTATGTGTTCATATCCTGTACTGTGTTTTTATGTCGAATGATTATTTATAATACAGTGGGTACGCATTTCATGTCATGGGCATGTAGTTAGTGTTCTACATCATTCCTGGCATGAGACATTCATACATTTAGAAGTGAATGGTTTAGGAAATGAAATTTTGGAAGGGAATGTATTTTATAAATTGTAATGTGTTTAGGAAAATGTTAAAGTTTTTGAAAAAAAGTGTAAACCTAGCCATAAAAGATGTGAGTGGGAAATGGTGCATGGGGGACCAGCGCACCCGACCTTACCCTCGGGGAGGGTAGGTAATGATTCACCTCAGGGAGGTGAAGAATGTAATCCGGTTCCAAATAAGAATGGTCTACTGCAAGCCTAATGGCTAGGCATTACACTACGAATGAAAGGAAATGGAATGTTTTACTGTAAGTAAAATTTGAAGGAAAGGTTTTGTAAAGAGTTTTCAAAAAGGGAATGTTTGGAAAGTTTTCATTGAGAAAGTGAAGTTTTATAATTTCATGACATATAGGACATGTTTATGCATTCATGCATGAGGTTTACTTATTGGGCTTTTTAGCTCATTCCTTTTCTCTCATTTTTCATCTTAGGTGAAGTGTGGCCAGATGGTGCAAGGAGGTCGCTTGTGGGCAAACCAAGAAACCCTAAAGTTGATGTAAATGAATGTTATGAAGTATTATTATTTGGTTTAAATTCGTTTGAGCTTTCGCAAATTCGYGTTAGTGAGTAAATGGTGACATTCCCGGGTTAGGATAAAGGTTCCTAATTTGGAGGTGTGACACAACATAATAATAGTACGAAATATATATCACATGAAATAACTCAATAAAATCATAACATATTCCAATATAATTATCACATAACACCTAGCGGGATAAGTAGGTGGCTATGAGGATTCACATATATAGAACTCAGATTTAATATACATTCAATTTATCTAAGAGAAATTTAATTATAACAACAATACATATGCGTTAATGAAAGTGTGAGAATTTACTTACCTGGAGTCCTTTATGTTAAAATTCTTATTTAAATTGCAAGGTGAAATCCCTCAACCATTCTCAATGTCAATGCACTCGAAAACGACCTAATTGTGATTACAAAAGAAAGTCCATCTAATACGATAGTCCAAGCTAAAATATTTAATGCTTAATCCATGAACGTTATTAGCCAATTTTTAATTCATACTTCATTCCCACATCACCAATTTATCACATTCTTAAAGGTACAACTTAAACTTCTCAGTTCGAGTATGAAACCAGTTCTATGTTCTCGCACAATTTCACTTTAGTACATAATTACATAAGTCATAAATTTTCAATACTGAATAATAACATTTTCACTTTTAAATCAATAAATTCTAAGTGTCCAACAGTGGTGTTGCGTCCCAGGCATGTGCTCAGGCAGCGCGCGTGCATAACAACCATGGTCACGCACGGGGCTTGGTCGCCTAGGCATCTGGGCGTTCAGTGCCTGGACGACCCTAAATCAGGAGCTGGCGAACAGCCAGTAAAAGCCTAGCTTTCGGCTGCTATTGTTTCGAACACTCTCTCTAGTGAATGAAGGCAGCGAGCAACTGGCAATGGCGGCCTGGCCAAAGCACCGCGGGACAACTGCAACAACAAGGAGTGAGGCCTGACTATGTGAAGGGTGGTCGCGCTTCGGGAATGTAGCGACATTAACTACACGATCTGCAGCAATCCGCCTTGAGGTGCGAACGGCTCAATTACCACAAACCTGGGTGGTTAGCAATCTCGGCGAGCAAAAGAGGAGGTTGGATTTGGGCAAACTCAAGCATGGCGATGGGGACGACAACTGAGCAAGCGCAGTAAAGTGATGAGCAGAGAGCAAACAGTGACCGACGGAGGGCGGACGCAGCTACAGCAAACCACACGATTTACGAGACTGATTTACTTTGATCAGATAGATTCTGGCGCAGCAATAGTTTCCAAAGGAAGAGGCAGCAGCGCGGGCAAGGAGCCTTCGGTTAGCCAGGGCGAAAATCTAGTACTTCGCAGCTATAGGTGGTGAAAAGAAAAGCGGAGGAAGACGGTAAGAAAGAAGGGACAAGAAGGCGGTGAGAGTAGCGAGGAGGGTGGCAGCGGCAAGAGCTTTCTGAGAGTGGGGGCGGCGGCGGCTAGGSTTTGAGGGAAAAGGTAGACAACTGATTAAGGGTTGTCTTCCCTTTTTTTTTTGTTTTTTTATTTTACTTCAAACTTAGGCCCTAACCCAAACCCTTTGGGCCTTCCCATTCCATAACTAATCCAGTCCATTAAATTAACTTTTACATATTTTCCTTTCAGTAAAAATCTAGTTTTCGAATGAAAAACGAACAAGTCCAACAACTCAAGCCTCTAACCAACCAAGGACCCTCATTCGATTAACACGATAATCTCATACTTATTAAATGTACGATAAAATAATAACCACAGAAAATTATTCAACCCTAGTTGGATACATTATCATACAACCATACAAAATTTATAAAATCTATAAAAAGTAAAATCCCGGGTATTACAATATATTTCTAAAAACATGTTCCTCATACTAATTTAAATTTCACCTCAAATCATGTATAAACATATTYAGTGTTTTCCCACAATTATCAACACATGACACTAATATAATAACCATTCGATTAATATAATTAAAGTTACAAAGGTTTCACCTTGCATCAAGCAAATTCTAGGCATAGTGTAACATGCTACATTGTTAAACGCGCTCAGATAGAAATGTTCTACGGGCTTGCGAATGAGCAGTGAACAATAGCTTGGTTGCGAACAGGCGGCGCACGCACAACTAGCAAGGCACAGCGCTTGGCAAGCTCTGGACAGCTATTTCCAGCAAATCTATTTCCAATCAAACTTTCAGTAAGTATATGATTAGAGTTATTGGTCTGGACGGACCAAGCCAGTGAATAGCAGATCAGCTTCCAATCTGACCGACGAGCAGAGCAAACATAGTTCCAATCAGCCAAGCCTATAGGYGAACCGTGCTTGATCCAAATGACTGTTAATGGTAGCRTTCATGGAGATCTAAATGGCACAGTGAGTAGCARAAGCCAATTCAGAAAGCAACATGTCGCGCGGCTCTAGGCGGTCTGCGATGGAAGAGAGCCGACTAGCAGCAACAAATCGGAGCCCAGATCCAAAAACTCCCTTTTCTGGTCAAACCACGAGCAGTAGATGAGTAGCTGATGACTAGCTGAGCGAGGGGCTGAAGCAGCAATGCACACAAATTGACTGGCCGCAACAAAACTTTGATTCAAGCGGCGAAAGATTTTTGGTACAAGCAAGCATATCGTCAACCACTGCTAGTCCGGCAGCTGCTAGTAGAGAACTGCTACTCCAACGGCATTGATYAGCGACGTAGACAGGGCAGAGGAGGAAATGGTGGTGGTGAGTGCAGAGGAAAAGGGGTGGCAGCGGCTGAGAGTGATGAAGAAGAAGGTATGAAGGGTGAAACCCTTTAGCCCCCTTTTTCATAAATCCTATTTTCCATTTATATATATATATATTAGACTTAGGCTCTAACCAACTCCTTTTGGGCCTCCTTATCCCATAAACTTCCAAGCCCAATAAAATTAAAGTCTATAGGCTTTCCTTTGGGATAAAATCAAACATTAAATCAAGCTAGGTTTCGAATAAGAAAAAAATGGGCTCTTTCAAGTCTAAATTAATTAACTAAAAACTTTAATTCAATTATCACAATAAATTTCATATTTAAATAAACGTACTGACACATTAATGCACAAATAAATAATAATAACATAAATGAATTACTTAATTCTAATTGGCACATCAAACATTATGGCCTCCAAGTCCTTCCGCTGCAAAACAACCAAAACACTAAAAACCATAATAACAAAAATAAATCAATAAAATAGAATATAAATTTTATGATCAATTAAAATTCATGAAAATGGAAAACTAAATTCCTGAGTATTACATAGGAAGTCTCATGTATGCCATGTTGTGTGCCAGGCCAGATATTTGCTTTGCCATAGGCATGGTAAGCAAACTTCAATCAAACGCATGGGAAGAACATTGACGAGCTGCAAAGCATATTATCAAGTACCTAAAGGCTACTAAGGACTATATGCTAGTTTACAGAGCCGATAACTTGGTTCATGTTGGTTACACAGACTTAGACTCCCAAGCTGATAAGGATGAAACAAAATCCACTAGTGGATATGTCTTTACCTTATTTGGAGGAGCTATCTCATGGAGGAGCGTCAAGCAATCCTGTATTGCTGAATCTAATATGGAAGCTGAGTATGTCGCAGCATCAGAGGCATCCAAGGAAGCGGTGTGGCTTCGGAAGTTCCTTATAGAACTTGAAGTTCTACCACATATGGAGAAGCCGACTATTATGTATTGTGAAAACTCTAGAGCTGTGTCACAATGCAAAGAGCTAGAAACCACAAAAGAGCAAGCACATAAGAAAAAAAGCACTATTTTATTCGAGAATTCATCCAGAAAAACGAGATAACGGTGGATCAAATTTCCTCAGGAGGCAATCTAGCAGATCCCTTCACCAAGCCTCGACAGAGAAGGTTTTTATTGGAGATCTAGATGCCATAATTGTAGGCATCTATGGTCTTTCATAGTACAATTCGAGATAGTTAGAATAGTATGTCCTGAAGATAATGTATTTCTGTAAATTGCAATAAAATAGTAATTCCATCTATTCCATTTTGGTACACACATTCAATTGCATATTTCATTGGAATGGGTTCAATCAATTAAGTAAATAGTCTATGTGATGGGTCAGTTTTCACAAATAGGCATAAACCATAGGAACTTAATGCGCAACATAAATGGACTCTTGGTCTTTTTTAAAGAACTGGGCATTCTATCATGATATGATCATTGTGTAATGGATTCTAATGGTGAATGACTCGCCTTAGTCAGTAGACAATCTGTTCACTCCAATTACATAAGCGTATTAGATATGCATAGAGTAAGATCTGTGATATTGGTTTCTATCAAATAACCTGTAACACTCCCAGATTAGGAACTATGCTAAGTCTAGAGTATTACTGACCTTACTCATAATCATATCAACCATTGTAGGAACAAAAGAGATCTGAATACTTGTCTAAAAAGTTTTATAAAAATTTCAGTAGAGTTTCCTCTGTAATCTCAACAACTACTCCTTGTATACAATCAAAAGGTTCCTAAACATTTTCAATACTTGTAAACATTATGTATACTAACCCAACAAACATCCAATACAAATAAATAGAGCATTCCCACAATCTTTTACTAACTTAACATTTACCAAAATTGAAATTTRCGGGATTTGAAAGAATCTAATACACAAATAGTTAAATCAAATAAGAAATAACTTAAACAATACATAAAACTTCTCTATCTTATTCACTAAAATTTATTTAAATCACACTTCAGGGTATCAAGGCTTTCCCACAAATGACCTCCACGCACCATCTAGCTACACATCACCTGAAATGCAGAATGAAGGAAATGGAATGAGCTATAAAGCTCAATAAGCAAATCCCATGTATACATGCATGTGAAATGCACTATATACCATGAATTAATATTTCACTTCCTCAATAAAACTTTCTAAATACTTCCATAAAACTTCTATTTCAAAATGTAAGAACTTTTCAAAACCTTTCTATTTCATTAAAGTCGTGAGCTCACTTAGTGTAATGCCTAGCCATTAAGCTTGCAGTGGGCCATTATTCTTTCAAACCCAATCACATTTCCTACCGGTAGAACCACAAAACGGTTAACATCACTTTAACTTTTTCTTTCATCTTTTCACCTCCCAAGAGGTGAACGTTACTTATCTCCCTACCCTACGACAGGGTTAGGTCGGGTGCGCTGGTCCCCCACACCTCATTCTATACTCACATCTTTCGTGGCTAAGTTTACACTCCTTTCCAAAATCTTAACATTTTTTTGATAATAATGCATTTATAAAATCTCATTTCCTTTCAAATTTTATTTCCTAACCCATTCGCTTTCTAAATATACGAATGGCTCATGCCAGGAATGATGTAGGATACTATAACTACATGCCCATGACATGATCTGCATAAATCCGTATTTAAACACCATTCAACATGTTAACAATACGAAACATATTACATGAAATAAACCAATATGACCACAACCACCTTACTCAATACAATCCAATAAAATCACAACTTATTCCACAACACAGTCTAATATAATCACAACATAACACACAAATGGGATAAAGTTGATGAGTATGAAAATTTACTTACTTGGAGTCCTTAACAATAAAACTCTATCTAAATTGCAAAGGAGATTCCCTAGACTGCTCTTAACGTCAATGTGCTCGAAAATGACCTAATTATGATTACAAAAAGAAAATTCATTTAACACGATTGTCCAAGCTTAAAACATTTAATACGTATCCTATGAATGTCATTTGTCAATATTAGCACGAACTTAATTCCCACATCAAAAAACTATCACATTCTTAAAGGTACAACTTATTTCATAGCTTTTTACCCCTCTCAACAATTGATAATGGTAAACCAAAAATAATACATTTCTAAGTCAAAACACATTCTTAGATCTAGTATTAAACCTAATCAATGTTCTCCACAATTTCACTATAGAACATAATTACATAAATCATTAAATTTTTAAAATCGAATAACAATATTTTCACCTTAAAATCGACAAACTCTAAGTGTCGTGGAAGCTGCGTTGCACCCCGGGTGTGCACTTAGGCAGCATGCGCGCAACAGCCCTGGTCATGCATGGTGCCTGGTCGTCTGGGCATCTAGGCGCTCGGTCGCCTGAGTGTTTGGGCGAGCCTTGTTGCTTCTGGATGGAAATCCACCAATCGAAATAGAGACTAGACRGACAAAGATGGCAAGCAACCGAGCAGTGGCAACCTGGTCGAAGCACCGCGAGATGACATGCGGTAGATCCTAAGGTCTAGCCGAAGCGATACAGGCAGAACAGGTCTGTTACATGACGTGCCGCTCAAGGTTCGGACCAGGTCACGAGGGAGGAAGAAAGAGAGGAGAGTGGCTGGCTATGGCAGATCGGCTAGCAGATCTGGTGGTAGAGGCACGGTGATAAAGCAGAGCATCGAGATCTGGTCGCGGCTTCGAGTACTGGCGACTGGTGAGCAACTAGCAACCAAATGCATGCTACGAGTGACGTCTTTCTAGCAAGAAGGATAGAACAGATCTGGAYGAGCTCGAATATGGGCAAAAGGAGAAGATCCGAACGGACGACGGGCAGCCAGAACCAGTAGCTCCAGTTGAGGTCCGGGAAGATAGCTCTGGATTGGTGCAACGAAGGCAGGGACAAGCGGCATCGGGCAGGAAAAGAGAGGTGGTGAGTGCATAAGGGATAGGGGCGGCAGCGGCAAGGGTTTTCCAAAAGTGGGTGTGGTGACCGCAGTGATGGAGATAGAGGTGGGAGTGTTTGGTAGCTGAAACCCTAATCCCCTTTTCTTTTTTCTCTTTGAGTGTTTGGTAGCTGAAACCCTAATCCCCTTTTCTTTTTTCTCTTTTTCTTTTTTTAAAACTTGGGCCCCAACCCAAATCCTTTGGGCCTCGCCTCCCCATCCCAAAACCAATTTAGTCCAATAAATTAAATTTTTCAGGCTTTCCTTTCGGTCATAATCTAGTTTCCGAATGAGAAACGAATATGCCTAACAAATCGAGCTAGTAACTAACCAAAAAACCTAATTCGATTAAGCGATAATTTCATACTTAATTAAACATACAATTAAATAATAATCACATAGAAAATTATTAAACCCTAGTTGGCACACAATCATATGATCATACAAAATTTATAAAAAGTAATATCCCGGGTATTACACTACCCATATAGAAACCAGATTATCACGGCTACAATGTGGATGAATGTCCTACTACTTTAGTGGTAGTTAGTGGTTTGGTGAACCTAGAGCCGTGTTCTTTGATATTCTATAGGTGAATCTTTTCGTACTTTAATAACCTTATATGTTAGGACTAAGACAGACTGGTATAAGATAGTTTTCCTGCTTCACTTTGTGAAGAATTAATCACCCCCTTGTGATTGTCCAAAGGATAATCAAAAGATCTAGGGCCCTGGGAACGTAACTATAGAATGTGTACTTCTTGGTAGCTTCCAGTGATARGTAAGAACATTCGAGGTTGTCATGGATAATCGGACTAGAAATCTAAGGATGGTAGATGTCATTRAGAAGGTGTTAGTAAATTATTCCTCTCTCTTTGATGGGTATTACACAAGAAGSGTATCTTCATCATTTAACATGTAGCTCGAAGATTATGCTCATGCAATGTTGTTCATAGGRTCAGTGTCCATATGGTGATAAATGGAATCTTAAAATGATGAAGTACAACTACTAGGTAGTAAGGGTATTTTTATCATTTTAGTAGCCATGAATAATTTGTCTTTTGATCCCCTGGGTAGCTCAATATTACCTGAGTACATAATTGTACAATTGATCTTCAAGGATGAACTGAGTTAATCATAGATATTATTTTATTCACTTCAATCCATATTTATTGGTCTAGAATAAATAAGCCCATTGGATATATAATTAATTACTTGGGTTGCTCTAAGAAAATAATTAATTAAAGAATGGGCTTAGAGCATAAATTAGAGATAATAAAAAAAAAAGGGGGGAATAGACCTGGTTCGAAAAAGACAAGGAATTTCGACCTCACAAGGGGAAACCCTAGGGTGGCTAAAATTCCCTTAGCCTTGGGAGGATTTCAGCCACCTCAGGGAGCTCTCCTTGTTGGCCAAAATTCCTAGGATTTCTGGGATTCAAAGACTTAGTTAGGTTCAACTCTAAGATATATAATATTTCTTTGAAGAATRCTATAGACCTAATCTGCTATCTCTCACTGGCCGCCCTTCTATCTCTCTATTTCTTTCTAAGGAGTTCATCCTAGGTTCTCTCAAAAACCTAACCAAAGAAGTAAAGTCATATCCCCGAAGATCAAAAGAAGATTCTGCATTCTGATTTCATGCGCAGAAGTGAAATGCTTTTTAGTAGATTCGAGCAACCTTTAGATCCACCACCTCCTGTAATACCCGAGATTTAGTTTCTATTCTTCATTTCGAACTTTATATATATATATATATATACACACACATATATACATACAT
>MEJB01000014.1:0-20807 GCA_001752375.1 Rhazya stricta | reverse complement strand
AAGCAACGTGCGCTGTTTGCTCGAGCCAATAGCGCAAGCGCAGCACGTGTGAGGACCGCTGTTCGCACGCCCAGAGCGTATTTCTTTTCCGAGCATGATCGACGCCATTACATCTTAGACTCGATACCACACCTAAGGTTCGGGATTCGAGGTGAAACCTTAGTTTCTTTATTTAAATTAACTGAATGGCCTAGGTTTTGTATTATGTAATAATAATTAAGGAAAAATATAAAATATGTTTAATTGAAATTTAAGTTAGTATGATAAAGTAAAAAGGAGGATATAATTCTAGAAATATAGTGAAATATAATTTGGAATGAAATTAGGATTTGTATGATAAAATAACGTATATTGTGATTACGATTATGATTGTTATTTTAAGAATAAATTAGGAGTCATGAAATCAAATTGTACTATTAGTAGTTCGATTTTTATTGACATGAAAATTCATCTTGAGAAATTGTTGGTTAAGGTCACCATAGGAAAAAACGATGAAGGTATTAACGGTAAACACTTGTATTAAATGAATGTGTTTGGTTAAACAAGCTTCAGATGAATATTCTTTGAGTAATAATATTAAGATACTATGGCACATTAATGTTGTGGACAACCAAGGCATCCCGTTAGTGAAAGTAAATAAATTTACTAAGGACTATATGTAAGTAAATTCTCACATTCTCATTAACGTATATGTGTTCTTGTTATAATTAAATTGCTCTTAGGCGAATTGAATGTGTATTGAATCCGAGTTCTATGTAAGTAAATTCTCACATTCTCATTAACCTATATGTGTTGTTATAATTAAATTGCTCTTAAGTGAATTGAATGTGTTCTGAATTTGAGTTCTATGTAAGTAAATTCTCACATTCTCATTAACGTATATGTGTTGTTGTTATAATTAAATTGCTTTTAGGTGAATTGAATGTGTATTAAATTTGAGTTCTGTGTAAGTAAACTCCTACATTCTCATTTAGTGATGATGCAAGTGTTTTGTTATTATGATTGAATCTTCTTATGTGAATTGAATGTGGATTGATAATAGCTCTTATGTGTTATAATATGATATTACTCCCAGTATGTGAATTTTATTATTCATTGACATATTAGAAATTTTAAGTTAAAGGTTCATGTGGTCCATGAGCACGTAGATTGCAGTAGTTGCATATTTCTTGTATGGACATAATCATACATTCAAGAAAGGAAATGTTTTTAAAGAATGAAATTTGAAAAAGTAAATGTTTTGAGGAATGAAGTTTTTAAAGATGTTATTTTATGATGAATGGTTTCCAAACGTTAAGGATTTTGAAAAAGGGATGTAAAACCTAGCCATGAAAGATGTGAGTGAGAAATGGGGCGTGGGGGACCGGTGCACCCGAACTGATCCTTTGGGAGGGTAGGGAAATGTAATGTTCACCTCTTTGGAGGTGAAAAGATGAAAGGAAAAGTAAAGGAATGTTAACCACTTTGCGGTTCTACTAGTAGAAATGTGATCGGGTTCCAAAGAATAAATGGCCCACTGCAGAGCTTAATGGCTAGGTATTAGACCAAGTAAGCTCACGACTTTAAAGGAATGGAAATGTTTGAAACGTTCTTACATTTTGAAAGGAAAGTTTTTATGAGAAAGTTTATGAAATGCAAATGTTTTAGAAAACTTTTATTGAGAAAGTGAAGTTTTATAACTCATGACATATAGGGCATTATTTATGCATTCATGCATGGGATTTGCTTACTGAGCTGAGTAGCTTRCCCCATATTTCCTTATTTTACGTTTCAGGTGATGATTAACCACATGGTGCATGGAGATCGTTTGGGAGCAGGCTTTGATATCCAAGAGTCGTTTTGTTAATTAAATTTTTTATTTATTTATGAACTTATTAAACGTTTCAATTTTATTCTTGCTTGTCAAAAGCTTCCGCTGAAATTTTAAATATATGAGAATTAAGTTGGTAACATTCTCAGATTAGGGTAGTTTTTGATGTGTGTGTGTTACATCTCATTTAACTCATACCATAGAATCGAGTCAATGGAATTTGGCCCTCCAACAAGAAACCCTAGTGCATCTTTTATTACTGACCATGAGAAAGGAAAAGTTTTTATCTTTAGCTTCCGCCACTTCTTTCCTTCTCTTGCATGATTCTACATAGCCATTTTGGGTAAACTTCAGAAGTCAACGCAGACCACCTTCTTTAAGTCATTTTCACTCGGATTCCTCATTAAATGCATGGGATTTGTGCTGCTTTATTTGAGGATGCATCTCAGACCCATTCCTTGGAATTATGAATGTTCTAGCATTCTTGTTATCCGGCAAAACTTCCTTAAGGATCAAGCTTTTTATGTTTTAAATAGCCACTTTTGCATTCTCGAATGTATAACAATAGAAATATCAAAATTGAGGCATGAACCAAGATAATTTGCACAAATTCATAAAGAATCAATCGAAGTTGGACAAAAATAGGGATCAATATATGGATTTCATCAATGGTTATCACTCCCTCAAACTTAAATCAATGCTAGTCCTCGAGTAATGCTATWGCATTATATCCATACTCAGACAACTTTCTTGCGTTCATTATGCAAGAAAGGCAGTCATGTAACCAGAAAATTGAAAAATCAAATGGATCAAGTAAAATGTGTTTGAAAAGAGGCCAGAGAATTAAAACATGTAAAACTCAGCAATTAAAACATGTAAATTATTAGGTTTATTGGAGCAAAGAATTAATCCAACATAATTTTTCCTTCATAAAACTTTTGATGCAAAAGAGCCTTATCACGGGAATTCAAAAATTAAGAGTAAAGGGGGTTCTTTCCATTAGCATGATTTTACAATAGGTATTCTCTTGTGTCGCAAATGCTGTTTTATGCAAATACATACATGGGTAGCATGCACGCCTCTGATTACTTAGTGTAATGCTCAAAATTTTTCCTTTATTAATTTTGTTTGATTTTGTGTGAAACTGTGTGCCAACTAGGGTTGAAAATTTTATATGTTATTAATATTTTGAAATCGCACATTTAATAAGTACAAAAATATTGTCCATGTCGAATAATAGTTATCGTTTGGATAAAGGCTCGACTCGTGGGCCTATTTATTTGTTAGTCGGAAGTTAGGTTTTTTATCGAAAGGAAGCCCCTTATATTTAATTTACGAATTTTGGGTTAGATTTGGATGGGATGGCCCGAAGGGTTTGGGATACGGCCCAAAATATAAATTTTAAAAAAAGAGAAAAATATATAAGAAAATAAAAAGAAAAAAAGAAAAGAAAAGAAAAAGAAAAACCTAAAGAAACCCTTCATCTTCTTCCTCCCGTAAGCCGCTGCCGCTGCCACTGCTGCCGCCGCTGCCGTGTCCCCTCTGCCTACCCGACGCCGCTTGTCGCGGCCCTTCCTTGCTTCTTCTTCTTCTTCTCTCTTCCCTTCCTTCACTGCCGACGCTTGAAGTAGCCGCTATTTGTCACGGTTTGCATTCGGCCCGCCGCATCAGACCACGTCGCTGCTCGAACGCTGCTTGCAGCACGCGTCGCTAAGGTAATCACTTGTTCGTGTCGCTGCGAGGCGCACACTGGGAGACCTCCCATTCCTGTCGAGCCAAGCAGACGCCTAGGCTCACCGATGCCCAGACGCCCAGGGCTGTTGTGCGCGTTACTTGAGAGCAAGCCAGGGAATCTAATACTGCTCCCGTAACATTTGGATATCGTGAATTTTAAAGGTGAAAATATTATTAATTAATATTAAAATTTATGACTTATGAAATTATATCCTAAAATAACATTGTGAAGAACATAGATTAAGTTTAATACCCGAGCGAAGGAGTTTGAATTGAAACTTTGAAAACGTGATACTTAATAATATGAGAACTCAATATTTATTCCGAATTGATAAGGACATTCTTGGATTAAACACATAATAACTAAGTTGGGACGATTGAACTAAGTAGACCTTCTTTCTGTAATCACAACTAGGTCATTTCGAGGCCTTACGTTGAGAACGGTTGAACGAGTTCACATCACAGTTTAAGTAGGAACCCATTAATGTAAAGGACTCTGGGTAAATAATCCTCACATCTCATTAACGTTATAAAAGAATGTAATTGAACTCTTTTAGTTGCTCTAATATGTTGTGTATGGGATTGTATGTTGATGTGTGTAAATTGTGTGGAATGTTACATGTGTTCATATCCCGTATTAATTTTATGTCGAATGATATGTTATCATGTTTCATATTTTGTACTGTTTGTCGAATGATATGTTATATACGGTTGTATGCATTTCATGTCATGAGCATGTAGTTAGAATTCTACATCACTTTTGGCAGGAGCCATTCACACACTTAGAAAGTGAATGGTTTAGGAAATGGAATTTTAAAGAAAAATGTTAAAGTTTTGAAAATGTTAAAGTTTTCAGAAAGGAGTGCAAACTTGGCCACGAAAGATGTGAGTGGGAAATGGGGCATGGGAGACCGGCGCACCCGACCCTACCCTCTTGGAGGGTAGGTAAGAATGGAGTGTTCACCTCCTTGGAGGTGAAAGTATGGAAAGAAAACCTTTTTTTTGAAAAAGGAATGTTAACCGCTTTGCAGTTCTACCGATAGGAATGGAATGGGGTTCCAAATAAGATGGCCCATGTAGAGCTTAGTGGCTAGGCATTACACTCTAGTAAGCTCACGAATGAAAGGAAATGGAATGTTTTACTGTAAGTAAATTTTGAAGGAAAGGTTTTGTAAAGAGTTTTCGAAAAGGGAATGTTTGGAAAGTTTTTCATTTAAAAGGCGAAATTCTATAATAACTTGGCATGTAGGACATGTGTATGCATTCACGCATGAGGCTTACTTACTGGACATTTTAGCTCATTCCTTTCTCTTATTTTTATTTCAAATTATGTGCAACCAGATGGGGCAAGGAGGTCGCTTGTGGCCAAGCTATGATACCCTGAAGTTAATGTAAATGAATGTTATGGATTAAGATGGTTGCATTAAGTATTTATTATTTGGTTTAAATTCTTTTAAGCTTCTGCAAATTCGTGTCAGTAAGTAAATGGTGACATTCTAGGGTTAGGATAAAGGCTCCTAATCTGGGGGTGTTACACTTAGCACTTGTCACAACTTACGAATTGCTATAGCACACTCTTATCTTATTCTCCTTTTGATGCAAAAGCATACATGGCTAACATGAGTGCCTTTGGTTACTTAGGTGCTAAAAAATAGCAGATTAGATTTTCAATTAAGGCTCTTTTTCTTTTTCCCCAAACTTCTTCAAAAATTATTTCCAGATGAAGTCATAGCAACAACAATTTTTGCAGAAATTTCTCAAGTCCAAATTCAATGGTGAAACCCTCTTTTATTAAACCATAACCTATTGTGAGTTTTAAAAGAAAAGAAATTTGCACGGCCAAAATAATTTGAACACCTTAACCTATTCCAAGTGATTTATCAAAATGCAAAAATTTCCTTATGCAAGCTAGCACAACTAGTTCAATCAAGCATATCAAGTGAGACAGATATTTGCTGTAGCAAAGATGATTGATTGATAAAACTAAACTAGAATACCAAAATACCAAATATTCAGAAAACCAAAAACAAACCAAATGATAAGCAGAAATATTCAAAAACTAAAAAAAATAGATTGTTCAAACTTCTTTCCAAACTTCACTTAAATTTTTCAGGAAAAGGGACTCACACATCCATTTGGGTAGTTCAGTAAGCAGGGTTGGCCTTGCTATGTTATAGGGCTCTCATGTAATACCCGAGATTTAATTTCTATTTTTCTTTTCGAACATTACATAATATAATATATTATATATATATATATACACAATTTATGTTCTAATCTACTAATTAGATTTGTATTCATGATTGTTTAGTAAATTGTGATTAATTTTACAAAAAGGCCGAAAGGAACATGGTAGGCCGTAACGTTCGATGTGCCCAATATAGAAATAAATAATTTTTCCCTAATTTATTATTGTTATGATAAATGTGAGTATGCTATTAAAGGTGAAATTTTTAATTACTTTTACTTGAATATAGGACTCTTATTAATTAAGTTTGGAGACTTTGACCCGTTAGAAAACCGTTCTCTTTCTTATTCGAATCTAAAATGATCGATGATATTGGAATTCGATTTTGGTACAGAAGAAAAACTTCTAGATTTTTAACTTAGTTGTGGGCTTAGTTTGCTTAAGTAAATTAAAAATGGCCCCCATGAGAAATTTTAGTTATGAAAATTAAGTTAAGCTTTCAAAATATATATATGGCGACCCTGAAAAAGATGACTGTTCATCTTTTTTCGTAAACTAATAAAAACCTAAATCCCTCACCACCGCGCTCCTCCCTCTGGCCTCTCACCGATGCCGTCTTCCCACTCTCTTCCTCTCTCTTCTCTTCTCTACTAATGTCGAACACCACTCCATCTCCCCTCCGTTCTCGTCAAGTATCCCAAGTGATCAGGAGCCAGGAGCCCAAGCGACCAGGTACCTAGACGCCCCAGCGACCTGAGGACCAGGCGCTCAAGGAGACCAGGCACCGTGGGCCGTCCGCTCGAGCCAGTATGTGCACGCAGCACATGCGCGACCACAACCGTCGTTCATCGCTTGGAAACGTAATTCTGTTCTCGACCATGATCTACTAGATTACATCTTAGACTCGACACCTGTAATGCCTCCGCCCCCGTTACACCTAGGTCGGTACAGTTATTAGATTTGATAGACTGCCTCACAAACCACCAACGAGTCTTTTCACAGCACATTTTGTCCTTACTCACAGTGCTCATCGGGGTAACTTCCCAGTAGTCACCCATCCCAGAAATTACCCTAGGTCAAGCACGCTTTAATACTGAAGTTCTTATGAGATGAGCTTCCGAAAAGAAGATGCATCTTGAAAATATAAAAAGTATCAATCAAAACCTATCAACTACAATCTTCCCCCCCCCCCATTTACTCTGGGTCGGGGGTCTTACAATTCTCCCCACTTTAAACACTCAACGTCCTTGTTTGAGCCCTGAAATCCAGGACCGTACCATCAGTGTTGAAGATTCCTAGAGATGGCTCCTACGGCGGTGTCTCCCGTCCTCCTTGACGTAGCACTTTGCGCCGCATAGCACTTAGTTCCGTGCATTAGGAACCTTATCCTAACCCGGGAATGTTACGTCATTCCATTCACAAATAATCAACCATCATTTAAAACTGAACATTTATTCAAAATGAAGACAGCAAAAGCTTTAAGAATTTAAACTATTCAAAAATAATATATATTATTACATAAATCAACTCAAAAATCAGTTCCCGGGTATCATAGCTCGCCCACAAGCGACCTTCTCGCCCCATCTGGTTACATATCATCTGCAAGGAAAACATAAGCAACGGGAATGAGTAACCCTCATGCATGAATGCATGAACATGTCCTACATATGAAAATTCAAGTTCCTCCTTTTTATTGAAAAACTTTCCAAAAACATTCCCTTTTCAAAACTCATTACAAACGTTCTCTTCAAAATTCACTTACAATAAAACTTTCCATTTCCTTTCATTCGTTCATGAGCTCACTAGAGTGTAAAGCCTAGCCACATAGCTATGCAGTGGGCCATAGTTATTTGGAACCCGATTCCATTCCTACCGGTAGAACCGTAAAACGGTTAACATTCAAAAAAAAGTTTTCTTTCCATTCTTCCACCTCCAAGGAGGTAAACATTCCATTCTTACCTACCCTAGGGTCAGGTGCGCCGGTCCCCCACGCCCCATTTCCCACTCATATCTTTTGTGGCTAGTATTACACTCCTTTCTTAAAACTTTAACATTTTCAAAACTTTAACCTTTTCCGTCAAAATCCCATTTTCTAACCGTTCACTTCCTAAATGCGTGAATGGCTCATGCTAAATGTGATATAAACTTCTAACTACATGCTCATGACATGAAACGCATACAATCTTATATAAGGTAATGTTCAATAAATAATACATGATATGAAATCACGACAGCATTGTTTAACATAAAGTACTACTAAATACGAACAATTCAACTTTCGTCACAATTCCACACATCAACATAAGAATTCCACACAACACATATTCCAACAATTAAAARCATTCAAATTCATTTATTTATAATGATATGAATGAGAGGATTACTTACYCGAAGTCCTATACGTAAACGGTTTCTTACTTAAATTGGAAGTGGACTTCTCCAATCGATCTCAACGTAAGTCCTCAAAATAACCTAGTTGATTACAGAAGAGGGTCTACTTAGTTTCGATCGTTTCAACTTAAGTATTATGCGGTTAATCCAACAATGTCCTTTATAAGTTTATAAATCCCATTTAGTTGCATATTAAGTTTTAAGGGTACAATTCGATTCCTTAGCTTGGGTATAAACCTACCTAACTATGTTCTTCGCGAATTCACGTCAAGGTATATTTATTACAAATCATACAATTTCAATATTAAGTATTAGTGTTTGACCTCGAATTTACAATATCCGGATGTTGAACGATAATGGATTCCCAAACGTACGTCAAGGGATGTGCAAAATGGTTTTGGACGTCTGGGCGTCGGTGCGCCTGAGCGTCGGGCACGGAACGTCGAGCGTCGCGCTCTGGAGCCTGGGCGTCACACACTGGACGCCTGGGCGTCGCGCTGGGCGCCTGGCTTTGCTCACTGGACGCTTGGGCGTCACGCTGGGCGCCTGGCGTTGCTGGGCAAGGTTGGCGCTGGTACTGCTGATCGCCAAGGAGCAGATCCTTAGCGCACAAACAGCGTACGGTGCACGAACAACTGGATTCTGCTCCGACACTGCGCCGGCAAAGAAACCAGTTTCTGCTCAGGCTCTCGGCGTCTAGTTGACGGCGTGGGACAACCGGCGACGGGAGCGGCAATGACAGAGAGTCAGAATGACGACCACTGCAAGGTTTCAACTTCAGTTCGAGAGGTCGGTTTTGAGTAGAGAATCGGCAAGCAAAGGCGACTGTTTGGCATGGCGATTTCTTTCGGTCAGAGCCGGAGATGGTGTCTCAGCAAGAGCTTGTCGATGGCTTGAAGGACGGAAATCTCTTCTGGTTCAGAGCCCTTCGGCGATGGTGTCGCAGCAGAAGGAATTTCGGTGGACGCAGATCGCGCGTCGCGCAGTGAAACGACCAGAGGCGACGGCATGCAGTAGCCGAAGATGGGTCACATTGCTGCGTCTCTCCGAGCGATTGGATCTGATATCAGATCTAATCGTTGCTTCGGAAATCGGGCGCTAACGATGAGTGCTGCGGAAGTGAAAGGGAAGACCACGACAAGCAGCGTCGGGTCAGGTAGAGGGGAAACGGCGGCGGTGGCGGCGGTGGCAGTGGCGGGAGGAAGAAGATGAAGGGTTCTAGGGTTTTTGTTTTCCTTTCATCCTCTTTTTCTTTCTTTTTTCATTTTCTTATATATTTTATTTTATTTTCTTTTCTTTTTTAATTTATATTTTGGGCGTAAGCCAAAATCCTTCGGACCTTCCCGTCCAAATCCTTAACCTAAAAATTCATAAATTTAATATGACGGGCTTTTCTTCGATAAAAAAGCCCCAACTTTCGACTAAACTAAATATATAGATCCACAAGTCGAGCATTTAGCCAATGATAACTCTTATTTGACATGGATAACATTTCTACACCTATTAAACGTACGGTTTAAAAATATTAATTGTAATAAAATGTCCAACCTTAGTTGGCACACCAATTTCACGTAAAATCAAACAAATTTAATAAAAGTAAATTTCGGGGTGTTACAATACCACACTTAAGGTTCAGGATTCAAGGTGAATCCTTAGTTTCTTTATTTAAATTAACTGAATGGTAGGTTTTTGTATTATGTAATAATAATTAAAGAAAAAATAATGAAATATGCTTTAATGTGAAACTTAAGCTAGTAGAATAAGTAAAAGGAGAATATAACTTATAGAAATATATCAAAATAACAATTTAGTATGAGATCTAGGAATTTTGTATGATAAAATAATGTATATTGTGATTAAGAATATTATTATTTTTAAGAATGATTAGTAGTCCATGAAAATTAAATTGTACTAATAAGCAGGTGGGATTTGTTATTGAACATGAAAATTAAACTCCGAAAATTAATTAGTTAAAGGTCAACCGTAGGAAAAACGATGAAGATATTAATGGTAAACAACAGTGTTAAATGAATATGTTTTGGCTAAACAAGTTTCAGAATAAATATTCTTTGCGTAATAATATTAGGCTACTGTGGCACAATTTAACGTTGTGGGCCAACCAAAGGCACCCCACTAACGACTTTAAAGTAAACACATTTACTAAGGACTCACAAGTTAAGGTAAATTCTCACATTCTCCATTTACGTATGTGTGTTGTTGTTATAACTAAAATGCTCTTAGGTGAATTGAATGTGTATTGAATCTGAGTTCTATGTAAGTTCACATTCTCATTAACGTATATGTGTTGTTGTTATAATTAAATTGCTCTTAGGTGAATTGAATGTGTACTGAATCTGAGTTCTATGTAAGTAAATCTCCCATACTCATTAACCGTATTCCATATRTGATATATTTTGTGGCTATAATTGGATTGTTTGTATGATATATTTCATGGTTATAATTGGCTTGTTTTGTGTGATATATCCTGTAATTATAATGGTGTGATATATCCTGTGATTATAATCGGATTGTTTTGTGTGATATGCTTGGTTATTATAATTGGACTGTAGGGTGGGGAATTCATGTATTGTTCACCTCTTATGAGGTGATGTTCAAGAAACGTTAAAGTAATGTTAACCACTTTGCGATTCTACTAATAGAAAATATGATCGGCTTCCAAAGAATAATGGCGCACTGCAAGCTTAATGGCTAGGCATTACACCAAGTGAGCTCACGACTTTAAAGGAATGGAAATGTTTGAAAAGTTCTTACAATTTGAAAGGAAAGTTTTTGTGAGAAAGTTTATGAAATGGAAATGTTTAAAAAGCTTTTATTGAGAACGTGAAATTTTACAACTTATGACATATAGGGCATTATTTTTGCATGTGTTTTGCTTACTGAGTTTAGTAGCTCACCCCATATTTCCTTAGTTTATGTTTCAGGTGATGATTAACCAGATGACGCATAGAGATCGTTTGGGAGCAGGCTTTGATACCCAAGAGTCGTTCTATTGATTAAATTTTTTATTTACTTATGAACTTGTTGAGAGTTTAAAATTTATTCCTTTATTGTCAAAAGCTTTTGCTGAAATTTTAAATATATGAGAATTAAGTCGATAACATTCCTGGATTAGAATAGTTTCTGATATGGGGGTGTTACATCCCAGCATCCTCATCAGTCTCCTCAGCATCAAATTTTGGCAGCACTTCAATGGGGAAGGTTGGATGGGCGCATGTTTCCATCACCTTCAATGCCTTAGTCATATTTATCCATCCACAACATTCCTTTTTTCCACATAGCCTCAATGAACTCGTTGCTTTGCTACTTGATAAGTCTAGCCGGAATAAACTCACCCTTTTTAATCTCCATGTCTTCATCATCTTCATCTTTCATTTTCTTGTCTTCTTCCTTCTTGGACTCATCTTCTGATTCAAATTATTTTTTTAATTCCTTCTCAGCCTCCTTCTCAACTTATGATCTCTCAGTGTCAGATTCTTCCTCCAGCATCAACTCAGCAATGGTAGCCTTTCTTTTCCTTATGGTGCGGCAAGATGGCTCTTCTATTTTCTCATAGATCCTTGCTATTGCTTGCTCATTGATGGGGGCTGTGTTTTTTATTGTGTCTTCATCTGGGTTTATCAAAACCCACTTTGTTTGCATAATAGAGTTACAAGAGAAGGAAAGAAAAGTTTTACTTCCCCCTTTTCAGTGCAAGCATGCATCTCAACATAGATAACCCGACCAACATTAATAAATTTTCCAGTAATAATTGAATATAGAAGCATCATACGTTCATGCGAGATTATATAATCCAGGGTARTGGGAAAGAGATGAGATTTAAGRAAATCATACCAAATTTTTGTCAAAGGGATGAGTTAAGACCTCARAATCGTCCTTGCTCCAGTGGCTAATACGCTYCACTCTGTTCCTTCTACTRTTGCTGTTTTCAAGATTTTTTCATTCATGTCATCGTTAGCCTGAAGGACCATCTTCTCATGTTCGCATTTCCCATCAGGGAGCTCATATGCCATATTGATGGTTTTTTACCCCATCTTCACTACTACTCCTCTTATCATGATGGTTTCTTCTTTTAGATCTCCCAAAGTATCGTAAAATTCCCTCACCAAGTTCAAGTAAGGGTATTATGGATGTTGTGCAAACTCCTACCATTTGTGTGAGAGATGCCTTTCTCAACACTCTCAATGATTTACATAGCATTTTTGGTAAAGATGAAACCTTTTTTCCATTAGCAGAGTTTTCTTTTTGAAGATATCATCGAACCTCTTCTCTGCTTCACTAATTGTGAACCTTGGCAGAAGGGATAGTTTATTTGGGGTGGTAGCTAGTTCGTGCACCATTGTTGAGGGTTCCATTGTTTTGCTGTAAATATTTTATTTTCTCTCAATCGTCTCTGTTGTGCATACTCTTCTCTTCTGGCTGATCTATTCACATATTCAAACTCAATCATTACCTTTTGATTAGACTTGAGGGTTTAATACCAAAAAAATTCCCTCTTTTTACTATTCTCATTATGGCTTTTGAATTCCAAGAATGATAGGGCTGGATAGGAGTCCAAACAAGGCTTTCCTTTCTGATGACGAATGGCATGCTACCAACTATCCACTTTTCTTCTTCATTAAACATGTCTTGGTAACGTGGCAATTCCCTGGCCTTTCATGTCCTTTTATCTTTTACGGATTCCCTTTTTCCTACAAAAAAAATCATTAAAATGGTGCAGTTGAATTCTACCCTTCACAAGTTATTGAAATTAAAAGTGTGTAAGCATCAAATAAAACAAATCAACAAAACAAAAACTAAGTGTTACCTCTCTTCAGCACTTCGTTTACTGTCCTTAACCAAACTTTGCTGTAGCATCCTTCAGCATGCATTGCTAAGTGTTAAGGAAGTCCTTTCTCCTTTTCGCTCTTCAGCTTGGTAATGCTTATGCCTCTAACAATTGACTTGGAATGTTCCTCCATTTTTCTCATCCTTCAATTCAATTGCTTCATAAGGGTGTAATTTGATGACCTTAAAAGGTCTTGTCCACTGACACTTTAATTTTCTAGGGAATAATTTTATAGTTAAATAGCAAATAGCAAAACTTGTTGTTCCTTCCTGGAATTCTCTTTTTAAAATCTTCTGATTGTGCCATCTCTTGGTCTTTCCTTGTATATTCTTGCATTTTCACAGGCAGTAATCTGAATTCATCCATCTCATTGAGTTGTAGCATTCTGTGTTGGCCAGCTCGTTTCAAACGAAAATTCAATGCTTTGATTGGTCATTGTGCTTTGTGTTCGAATTCAAATGGCAAGTGGTTCTCATAGATTAATCTAAAACAGGACATTCTCAATGGCATCTTGAAAGCTGTTTTATATGCCCATAATGCCTCATCCAATCTCTGAGACCAATCTTTTATGTTTGGACTAACAATGTTTCTAAAGTTCTTATGATCTCCCTGTTTGAAACTTCTGCTTGCCCACTACTTTGGGGATTATATGCTGAAGCAATCTTATACTTGACCCTGTACTTTACGAGAACTTTTTCCATCATTCTCTTGCAGAAATTCGTGCCTTCATCACTGATCAAATCCTTTGGTGCACTGAATCTTGCTAAACTATTCTTCTAAATGAATTTGACTACTACTTTAGCATCATTGGTTGGCAATGCTACAGTTTTGATCCATTTGGACACATAATCAGCAGTAATCAAAATGTAGGTTTTTCCAAAGGAGTTGGGAAAGGGTYCCATGAAATCTATTCCCACACATCAAAAGCTCAACTCCTAAAATGTTATTCAATGGCATTTCATGCCTTTGGGAAATATTTTTCCACTCGTTTGTATCTATCGCAAGACTTAACAAAATCATAAGCATCTTTAAACAAGGAAGTCCAAAAAGAACCAGCTTGAAGTAACTTAAGTTCGAGTTCCTCCAAAGTGTCCTCCATATGGTGGTGTGATAATGTTGTAGCATACTTTGGATTTTCTCATCAAGTATACATCTCCTCATAATTTGATCCACACATAGCTTGTATAGAAATGGTTCATCCCAGTAGTAGTACTTACACATCATGCATGATTGTTGCTTACTTAGTCCTGAAGGCTTTATCTTGCGAACTAGGAAGTTGATAATGTCGGCATACCATAGTGCTATATCATTTGAGATAGCAAGAATTTATTCATCAGGGAATGATTTAACAATTTGCACTTAGGGATCTTTTTCTTCCTTTTCTAATCTAGACAAATGATCCGCTACTTGATTCTAAGTTTCTTTCTTGTCTTTAATCTCCAAATCAAACTCTTGYAGCAATAATATGCACCTGATCAATCTCGACTTAGCATCCTTCTTTGAGATCAAACCTTTGATTCCTGAGCGGTCTATGACCATAGTCACTTTTGTTCCTACCACGTAGACTTGGAGCTTCTCAAAGGAAAATACTATCACTAGCAGTTTTTTCTCTATGGTTGTGTAATTCRGTTGTGCTTCATTGAGGGTTTTGCGAGATTTAGAGCCATCATTAAATATTATTTCTTTTTCTTTTCAAGACCCGCGTGCATGGTAAATAAGATGAAAAAGCTTTTTCTTTCTTTGCCCAAGTACTGCTCCTACTCTATAATCCTTAGCATGTCCAGTCTTATGCTATTATGATAGGAGTTGAGACCAATGCCTTTTTTGGCTATTTAAATGATTTGCTATAGCAATCATCCAAATCGAATGGCATGTTTTGTTATGGCAAAGAGCATAAGGGTTTTGAAATCTTTGAGAAGTCTTTGATGAACCTACTGTAAAAACCAGCATGTTCAAGAAAACTCATGACTCCTTTCACATTGGATGGAGGGGCAATTTCTAAATGAATTCAATTTTTGCTTTATCAACATCCATTCCTTCCTTTGAAATTTGATGTCCTAATACAATGCCTTCTTGAACCATGAATTGACATTTTTTTCCAATTCAATACTAAGTTGGTTTCTTTGCACCTTATCAATACATTTTCAAGATTTTCTAGGC
This sequence comes from Rhazya stricta, assembly GCA_001752375.1. Taxonomy (NCBI): domain Eukaryota; kingdom Viridiplantae; phylum Streptophyta; class Magnoliopsida; order Gentianales; family Apocynaceae; genus Rhazya; species Rhazya stricta. Next base: position 5,678 of record MEJB01000014.1, on the reverse strand, counting down.
ATTCCTCAAATGTCTCTCCAAAAACTGAGAGGTCGTCAATAAAGACTTCCAAAGTCTTTTCTACCATATTCATAAAAATTGCCATCATGCACCTTTGAAATGTTGCTGGAGCATTGCAGAGCCCAAAGGACATCCTTCTAAATGCAAACGCTCCATATGGATAGGTAAATGTGGTTTTCTCTTTGTCTTCTGGTGATATAGCAATCTGATTATATTCAGAGTATCTATCTAAGAAGCAATAATATTCTTTTCCAGAAAGTCTATCCAATATATGGTCTATGAAGGGAAGGGGGAAATGATCCTTGTAGCATGGTTGAGCTTCCGGTAATCCATACATACTTTCAAACCGATTATCGTTCTTGTTGGGATCAATTCATTGTTTTCATTCCTTACCATTGTTAAACCTCCCTTCTTTTATTTATTTATTTTTTTTTTTGGTTGGAACACATTAGATTGGGCTCACTAATTAGCTATCCAAGATTGGGTAAATTATTCCAGCATCTAGTCAATTAATGATTTTCTTCTTCACAACTTCTTTCATGGTTCTTGTGGGGTTAAGCAGCGATAGCAATGAAAGCAAAGCTTTCTACTGTAGTACTATTGTATTGAATAGTAATGAAGTTTCAGATAAGAAGGAAGTATTATTCCTACTAACAGTGGTCAGGCTACTTTTAGCGGCACTTCCTTGCCTATTTTCGCCTCTATGCTACGTTCAAAGTTTAATCTCACTTATCTATAACAACAAACAGTTGCTTACAAACTACAACAAGGATCTCAAGAACTAAATGTTCAGATGAATACTCAAGAAGAAGAAAGAACAGTATAATGGAGACTAGAGAGTTTCAAGAGACTAAGTGTTTAGCAAAACATATTTTATTTCACAATAAAATATACAACTTCAAATTYAAGACTATCTGAAATCAAGTTACTATTTCAATTCTGTAACACCCCCAGATTAAGAACTTTATCCTAACTCGGGAATGTCAACATTTACTCACTTACACGAATTTGCAAAAACCCAAAAGAATTTAAACCAAATAAGAAATACTTAATACTAAACAAAAACTATTCTAGTCAACAACCATCTTAATCCATAACATTCATTTACATTCACTTCAAGGTATCATGTTTTGCCCACAAGTGACCTCCTCGCACCATCTGGCTACATAACACCTGAAATGCAAAATGAGAGAAATAGAATGAGCTATAAAGCCTAGTAAGTAAATCTCATGCATGAATGTATGAACATGCCCGACATGTCATGAGTTATAAAATCTCATTTGCTCAATAAAAACCTTCAAAACATTTCCTTGTATAACCTTATACCAAGTCTTTCCTTTCAAAATGTATAACTTGTAAAACATTTCCTTTCATTTCATTCATGAGCTCACTGAGTGTAACGTCTAGCCATTAGGCTTCAGTGGGCCATTCTTATTTGGAACCCGATTACATTCCTATCGGTAGTACTGCAGAGCGGTCAACATTCTTTCATCTCTTCACCTTCCCGAGGTGAATCATTACCTACCCTCCCCGAGGGTAGGGTCGGGTGCATCGGTCCCCCACACCCTATTTCCCACTCACATCCTTCATGGCTAGGTTTACACTTCTTTCCAAAAGCTTTAACATTTTCTTGAACACATTGCAATTTGTAAAATACATTCCTTTTCAAAATTTCATTTCATAAACCATTCACTTCTCAATGTATGAATGGCTCATGCCAGAAATGATGTAGAACACTAACTACATGCCCATGACATAAAATGCATACCACTTTATATAACATATCATTCGACATAAAAACAATACAGGATATGAAACACATGAAACATTCCACACAATTAACACACCTCATAATATAATCCCATACTGCCACCACATAACACACAACACATATATGTCAATGATAATGAGAGAATTTATTTACCCAGAGTCCTTTACGTTAAAAGTTTCTTATTAAATCACGAAGTGAAATCCTTCGACCATTCTCAACTTTAAGGCACTCGAAATGACCTATTTGTGATTACAAAAAGAAAGTTTATTTAGTACGACTGTCCCAACTTAGATATTCAGGGTTTCTTCCAACAATATTATTTGTCAATTATTAATCCATACTTAGTCCCCACATTACAAATTATCATGTGGTACAATTTAAACTCCTTCGTTCAAGTATTAAATTTAATTTATGTTCTCCCATAATTTCAATTTAGGATATAATTTCATAGGTCATAAATTCAATATTAACTAATAATGTTTTCACCTTTTAAGTCACAAAGTCCAAGGGTCTCGGGAACCGTAATGGGTTCTCCGGCGTGCGCTCAAGAGGCGTGCGCAACAGTCTTGGGCGTCTGGATGCCTTGCTACTGTTCCCTTGTTCCTGGCCGAAAACTCAGCTAACCGGCAATTACTCAACCACTAGCAACAACCTCTCAATCGCACTCGTTGAGCACCAGCGAGGGAGACGTCCGTTGTTTTCGCAGGTCCTTGTTCCTGCAACACAAGCAATAGATACTCGCTGCAGCAACAATAGTGGCGGCACGCGAGGAAGATCTGGATCAATTATTCGGCATTTCTGGCAAACAGATCGATTGAGCAGAGAAGAAGAAGAACAAAGAGACGAATGCAGATCTGGGAAAATCCAGTCGGCGAGTAGCTTCCCGAGAAGATCAGCTACCAACCGTAGCAACTCCGTCTTGAAGATATTCAGTCAAGTTGCAGAGCAAAGCCAATGGCGATCGGCGAGCAAGATAACAGCGAGTAGATGCGGGGGAAAGAGATTGGACCTATAGGTCAAGGCCCAACCAAGCAAGCGTTACCTATTCTGGTCGAAGCTGATGAGTTAGAAGCACCTCATCAAGCTGAGATCTCCAACACCAGTGCTCGTTTGGTAGCGCAGAACGCAACAACAAGCAGCAAGGCGATGACTGAGGCAGCAGCAACAAGGACCAACAAGCTTAGGTTTTGGGCAGCAGACCCTTACACGGTGATGCACAGATCCAATGTCCGAACTGAACCGTGAGGGAAGATCCAGATCCGCTCGACGGCTCCAGAAATTCCAATGGTGAAGCTGCGTCGAGCAAGAGGAAGAGGARAGAAGAAGAAATGCAGTGATTGCCACGAGGGTCAAGAGGATGGTGGCGGCTGAGGGAGAAAATGGGGTGCTAGCGGTAGGATTTCTAGGAGTGAAGGCGGCGGCGGATAGGGTAGGTTAGGGTTTGGGGCAGCGGCGGCATAATGGGGAGGAATAAGATGGTTTAGGGTTTCTTATATTTTTTATTATTTTATTTTTTTCTCTTTTTTCCTTTTTTTAAAAAAAAACTTGGGCCCTAACCCAAATCTTTTGAGCCTTCCCATCCGTAATTATTCCAATCCTTAAATTAAATTTAACGGGCTTTCTTTCGATTAAAATTTAGTTTTCCGAGTCAAAATGAATAAGCCCAACAAGTCGAGCCTCTAACCCACCAAGGGTCCTAATCCGACAACACGATAATTTCGCACTTACTAACGTACAATTAAAACATTAACCACCTAGAATTTTATCGAACCCTAGTTGGCTCACAGATTCGCACAATCAAACAAAAATCCATAAAAAGGAATCTCGGGTATTACAAGTTCCTTCGATTCAGTCTTTCTCCAATTTTTCTCTCTTGAACTATTGCAAATGAGCCCTTATATAGAGAGCGGACTTCAAACGTTTACAAAGTTAAATGATGTAAAAGATAAGATCACACTAAAGTAACTTTAATAAAGTTACTTTTACAAAAATTGACATAGATTAAAGTAATTTTAATAAAGCTACTTTTACAAAGGTGATGTCGACTAAAGCTAATGAAGCTAAAAGATAATTTAATAAAGCTAACACTGACTCAAAATAGAATAATAATAGTGACTTTAATCAGTCACAAGTGTGATACTCATAATCTTCTTCAGAAAATGGATCCTTCCAATAGACGATGTCCTTCCCAATTTATTTCAAATTCTTTATCAGGAATATCATTTTCTTGAGGTGCTATGGCTTCTGAAGAAGACTATGGAGCTAGCAGGCTTGTATTGGGTTCCATTTCATATCCTAGGGGAACCTATGGTTCATATTTCCCATTAAGCATAGATATATAGAAACACAAATGCTTGAAGGCTTGTTTATCTTTTTCCAAAGCTTCATAGTATCTGTAGATACTCTTAATTGCTGGATGAGGTCAAGCTCTAAAACCATAAGAGGTAGGAGATAGTTTTTCACCCACCAATTGATAAGGTCGCTTCAAAATGAGATACAAGACTGGAGGCTCTATAGAATTTGCAATTTTATCCAACCATTCTAGCATACCATATCAAATAATTCCACAGATAATCTCCAGAGTTCTTTAGTTATGTTAAATATGATCTTAAATCATGGGTATTAATCTTTGTAGCGTGATAGAATAAGAGTGTGTATCACCATAAATAATAATAACCATTTTGAGTTAATCCTGATAAGACATTAATTACATTTTCCCATTGATATTCAAGTCAAAACTGGGATTTAGAAAGGCTTCTTTTTGTTCAAGATAATAAGCATGTAGGTAATAATTTAAATGTGTCTTTTTAATTATTTGAGGGCTAGAAGGATATTCAGGTAATCCTGGAAGAAATAGAAAATTTTGATGATTTGGAGGATTTACCATGAATATAACAGGTAATGGATGAGAACACTAGCTTAATATCAGGTTAGGAAGTACAGCATTCTTTTCTCGGGCTGGCCTACATGAAAGATATTATTTTTTGCATTACAGAGAGGCCTTAGGTTTGGATAATAGATCTACAAGGATATTGTGTTTCCCTTTTGTGTGTTGGACTTTAAACTGATATCGGAGAAAAATCAATCTTTTAATCTCAGTAATTGGGCTTGAGGTATCATTTTGTTTTTGAAATCAAGGATTTTGGGAAATGATGAATTATCCATGTGAATAATGAATTCATGACCTAACTCAAAGCATTTAATACATTTTTTACGGCCAAGATCTCCTTGATTGTGGTGTGGTAATGCTTCTCTGCGTCTTTGAACTGACCATATCATGTATACAATAGTATTTTTCTACATTAATTTCCTCAAGTAAGATGGCACCCCACTGTTCATTACTTGCATCTGTCTGCAAGGTCCTGAGACCTGTGGTTGGAATCCTAAGAGGCATCAGTTGCTTTCACATTTCCTTCAAGGCTTTGATGGCTTTGGTTTGGGTTGTGACCCAAGTTGGCAGATTTTCTTTAAGGGTTTTGATAACTGGCTTGTATGGTGAGAGACTTTTGGCAGGAAAGTTTTTATATAGTTAATGATAMTAAGGAATTGTTGAATTTCCTTTTTTGAAAGATTTTCATCAGGAAAATGAGGAAGGTTGTCAACAAGATGAGGTCCTGATTAAATAGCTCCATTAGCAATTTYCGTGCCAAGGTATTCAATTTCAGTAAGACCTATATGGCTCTTTTTCTCCGAGAGCATAATACCATGAGAATTACAAATATCAAAGACTTGGGTTAAAAGTTTCTCATGATCTAGCTCATCCTCACTGAAGAGAAGGATATCATCTAGTAGACAATATTAGCTCAAAGATTTTTGTAACACCCCCAGTTTAGGAACAGTCCTAACCCAAGAATATTACGTCGTTCCGTTCGAAAATAAAAATTTATCTATTTATAAGCCACCATTC